>JAUUTY010000640.1:0-153725 GCA_030979885.1 Lolium multiflorum | reverse complement strand
CGAACTATCAAGAGGGGCTTTCGGTTTGGTAACTTGATCGAATCGTCTTAGGGAGCTCAATCCATTGCATATGTTGCATCCCTATTCTTGTTGCTGCTTGGTGTTTCTCCGTGTGAGGTTCTTGATATTGTCGCTAGCTTTTCAACAAGCCCAAACTTAATCGAGAACGGAATTCGTATACATTTTCTATTGCGTTTTCGAGGTTGGAGGTTTTATCGGTTCTTCGTTGTGGAAGGTTTCATTTCTACCAGTTTTTACATTTAATGTCTTGCTCCTTCCTGGATTTATATTCTCCATTATGTATATCTTGTTATTAGCTTTTCAAAAAGCCGAAATTTGCTAAAATCGAAGTCCGGACGCAAAAGTTATCACTGTTTTGTAAGCATAGTTTTCTGTCAGCGGTACGGTCGGCAGCATCGGGCCTGGCGCCGGTTTGGTCTCCGCTGGAACGCTGCCAGGCCTGGTGCCAGCTCCCTTGCCGGGCCCCATGCCACTGACCGCCGAAAGGGGTATACAAGAGTTGTTCTGACGTGCAGCCCGGTATGTCGGCCCTAACGCCGGTTCGTCCAGCGTACAACCCGGCATGACGGCCCTGGTGCTGGTTTGTTCAGTGTATAGCCCGTCACTGCTTACTTTCTGCCGGTCTGCCTCCCAAGAAACCACCCAAACGACTAGTGTTCTTCCTTGGACTATAAATAGCCTTTCTTCCTCTTTTAGGAGATAAGGTCAACCATTACACTTGCTCTCTCTCTCTGACTCCATTGTTGAACCTCAAAAGCTTGCTTCCTCTCCATCCATGTCATGATTCTTGCATATTTTTGAGGGATTTGAAAGAGCAGATCTAGATCTACAACTTCACCAATTATTTCCTCCTCTAAGTGAGGGCAACCCTTGGGATCTAGATGTTGGATTCATTTGTTGTTTTCCTCATTTGTTCTTCCTCTCTAGTTCCTCCATAGCATTAGTTGCTTTGGTGGGATTCGAGTGTAAAGGATTTGAACAAGCTTGGTGTTCTTGCTTTTGCATACTTGCATAAGTATTGAGCTCTCCATTATGATTAATTCGAGTAAGAGACCATGAGCTTATTACTCTCGGATGGGTTACCACCTAGTTGGCTTGACAGTTGGTGCTCCGGTAATCTCTTCGTGAAAGATTGTGAAGAGGCACAGGCTTCTCCTTCGTTGAGGTTGTGAAGTGGTTGTGGACTTTGCCATCTCCGGAGTAGAGGAAAAGCTAATCATAAGGGAAAGACCTTTGTCCTTCGTGGTATTAGCTTGGAGAAGAAGGTGAGCCTTCGTGCCATTCGGCAGACCTTCGTGGTAGCCCCAATCTCCAACGTCACGTACCTCATTTCGTGTGGGGAACACGGGAATACATCTTCATCTCCGCGTGTCTCGGTTATCTCTATACTCGAGTTTACTTTTCTTGTGATAACCATTGTGCTTGAAGTACTTATATATTGCTATCACGTGTGATCATATATCTTGTGCCTATCTTGTTTAGCTTTAGTTGTTGTTGTTGCACTTAGTTGAGCCTAGGATATTTAGATTTTATGCTTGTAAAATAAAATTTAGTTTAATTCCGTATTCTTACATGTCAAATCCGTAACACTGTGTTTAGATGTTGGAAAACTGGCCTGGAATTGGTTATCTGGAATTTGTAGCCCGCTTTGACAAGTTTAGACTAGTCATGGAATTAAACCGCCGAAACACAAAAACTTTCTGAGCGCACCCTCCCGCGAGTGCTCTGCGGCCTCTTCCAATTCCGAAGTCGCACGCTTGGAAAGGCGTGGAAAATCTCCCGCAAGCCCCGTACCGCTTTGTATCTTCCGAACATAGAACGCCTCGCAAGCTTTGTTGCTCGATTACCGAGAAAAGGCAGCAGAGTCAGCTGCCGCCCTTGACCCTGCAACCACCCGCCGGCGCCGGCGAGGGCGGTAAGACCTCGTCCTCTAGCCTCCTCTCTCCCTTCCTGGCCTCCTCTCTCCATTCCCCTCCTCCTCTCTCCATTCCCGGGTTCCTTGGATGTTGTGGCCACTAACCCTAGATCCATGGCAGGGCCTGGGGATGATTGACGACGGCGGGGGGATGCAAACGGCGGGAGGGTATCGGCGGCCACTCCCCTGGCCATCCCAAACCAGCCTCTCCCTGTCCTCTTTTTTCCATTTTCTCTTTCTAGCTTCCTCCATGAATCTATGTTTTGTTGACCCTTTTTTTATCCAAACACATCATTAAAGTGCATATACTCCGAATAATTATCTATGTTGCAATTTTCGTTGGTACTTATATATTTGGTGACATATGTGTTGTTCTTGTGTCTTATTTATATTATTTTAATATTATAATGTGTGAAAAATAATATGTAAACATTGTACTATATACATGCTATTTTTATTGAGGTACACAAGTTTATTTTGTCTAAATTCAAGAAAACATCCAATTATATGGGTTGTACATCCAAACAGGAATTGGAATTGGTCACTGGCCTCTGATTCCAACAGAAAAATTTTAAACACACCCAAACAACAGAATTGGAATTGAAAGCCATTTCCTTTCCATCCTGGATTTGGAATTTCTTTTCCAATTCAATTTAAGGCTAGTTTTCCAACATTCAAACACAATTTAATAGTTTTTAAAATGCTCATCCCCTTTAGGCGACTTCTCGTCCTTTCAATTACAGGTCTTGTCAGATCCAACCAATATGGTTTCATCAAGAGTAGAACAATTCATGATTGTCTATCTTGGGATTTTGAATATTTGTTCCTTTGTCACAAATCAAAGAGGAAGATTGTTAGGATGGATTTTGAAAAAGCATTTGATTGGGTTGAGTGCTCTGCCATTTTTCTTATGCTTAGAATATATGGCTTTGGTGATAAGTGAATTGAATGGATTGAGGATATCCTTTCTTCAGCCACAGCATCAGTTATATTAAATGGAGTGCCCGCAAAAATCATCTTATGTGTGAGAGGTGTTGACAAGGTGACGCCCTTGTCACCCATATTATTTGTCTTTGCAACGGAGCTTCTTCAAGTGGTAATTAATGAGGCATGCCAAAATGGTATGATCAGTCTTCCGTTGGAACATTCGTTTGGTCCGAAATTCCCAATATTACTGTATGTCGATGACATTTTGTTGATTACTGGCACAACTTCAAAATTAGAAACTACATGGATATTTTTTCTGCCTCCACTGGCCTACGAGTTAATTACGAAAAATCTCTCTGGTGCCTATCAACACACTCCAGTTGATATGGTCAATACGATTGCTCATGATTTTGGATGTAAAATTGAGAGTTTGTCATTCAACTATCTTGGCCTACCTCTCGGCACGAACTGTTAAAGGTACTGATAGGAGGCTACCTGGAATAAACTCGCTTCTTAGTTATGGATCAAGAGTGGTAGTTATTAAATCTATTGTCTCATGTATTTCCATTTTTTCTATGTGTGCACTTAAAATTCCTCTCGCCATTTTGGACCATGTTGAAAAGTGTGAGAGAGTTTTTCTTTGGTATGGCAATGAGATTGATAAGGTTGTAAAATGTTTGATAATCATCTCAATTGTTTCCTCACCGCTCTTTTGATAATCATCTTGATTGTTTCCTCCATTATTTCCTCGGAAGCCGGCCGATATTTGGCCGGGACCGCCGTGATCTGAAAACTGGCGAGAAAAACGCCGTCTGTTTTGAATGTTTCTATATGATCCTCCTCAGGCGACCTATGTCGCTTGTTGTTGACAGCATCCTCTCCATCTGCCAAACGATTCGCTATCTCCATGAGTGCTGCTATTGTCTTTGGATTAGTCCTTCCCAGGTCCTCGATGAAATCCTTTCTTCGGATCCCACCGACAAAAGCATCTATCGCTCTTCGTCAGATACATTTTCTGCCGAGTTTTTGATAATATTCCACCTCTGTATGTACTCCCTCATCGACTCGTCATACTTCTATCGACATGCTCTCAATTCCCTATTGACGCAGATTTCTTGCATGTGGACAAGAAATTCTTTACGAACAGGTCCTCGAATGTTTCTTAACTGTCGATAGACCCAGGTGGTAGCTTCTTAATCCATGATTGAGCTGCGCCACTTAAATATACTTGGATACTTTGCATAGCCGTTGCCTTAGTTCCACCCGTCAGTTTTACTGTCTCCAAGTAATCAACCAACCAATCCTCGGGATCTTGCAATCCGTCGAATTTCTTATAACTGTCAGGCAACTTGAAATCAGACGGGACTCGCGTTTTACGGACCCGTCGAGTGAAACAGGGGAGTCCACACATATCTTCATCATCTACCTCAGGTGAATGCCGACGTTCTCTCCTCTCATGTCGCGCCCTGTCGACCTGTGTTTGCGCCGTGGTGTCTCTTGCCGACGTTCTTGGGGGTTCTTGCACTGCCACTATAGGTCGTGGACTATTTTGCCTTGCAGCACCTTCGGGAGGTGTGCTTGTACCCGCAAACGATGTCTGACACGCGTGAAGCACGTCACAAACCCCAAGGGAAGGTGTGATGAGCACAACAAGTTTCCTCAGAAAGAAATCAAGGTTATCGAACCAATAGGAGTCAAGGAACACGTGAAGGTTGTTGGTGGAGGAGTGTAGTGCGGCGCAACAATCGATGAAACCGGCGTCAACGTGGAACCTCTGCATAACACAATCAAGATACTTTGCCCCAACGTAATGTAATCAACCAATCTCACCGCTTTGCTGAAAACAAAGGATTAAACGTATAGTGTAGATGATGATGTTTGTTCAGAAGAACAAGAGGTAACAAATTTATCGCAGTAGGACAGGCTCAGATAAAAGAATGGACCGTCCATACCATCACTAGTGGTGTCTCTCCACAAAATAAATAACATGCTTGGTGAACAAATTACAAAGTGGGCAATTGACAAATAAAGATTCAATACATATCATGGTGATCACTATGAGATTTAATCAAGACACACGTTAACATAGACCGCCATCCTAATGCATCTACCCAAATTAATTCCTACAAGACCACCTCCTTCAAAGATACAAACAATGCATAATTGCATTAAGTTATATGTTTAATGTAATCAACACAAATGTCCTGACAAAGCATTGATGTTTTATCCCTACTAGCAACATCACATCCACAACCTAGAACTTTCTGTCACCGTCCTAGATTCAATGGAGGCATGAACCAACTATCGAGCATAAATACCCATTCTTGGAGTTACAAGTATCAACTGAGCCTCTACTAGCAACGGAAAGCATGCAAGAACATAAACAACACATATATGATAGATTGATAATCAACTTGACACAATATTCTATATTCATCGGATCCCACCAAACACAACATGTAACATTACAAATAGATGATCTTGATCATGTTAGGCAGCTCACAAGATCTAAACATGATAGCACAAGAGGAGAAGATAACCATCTAGCTACTGCTACACCCATAGTCCAGCGATGAACTACTCACGCATCAATCCGGGGGGAGGGTATGATGATGTAGAGCCCTCCCAAGGATGATTCCCTCTCCCACAGGGAGGTCGAGGCGATCTCCGAATCCCGAGACGGGATTGGCGCGGCGGCGTCTCCTCCGGAAGTATTTCCGTATCGTGGTTCTCCGCACTGGGGGTCTCGCGATGGAGGCTTTAAGTAGGTGGAAGGGCAACGCAGGGGGGGGCGCCCGAGGGCCCACACCATAGTGCCGGCGCGGCCCCTTTGGCCGCGTCGCCCCATGGTGTATGCGCCTCGTCGCCCACTCGATCACTTTCGCCTCCCCAGCCTTCGCGAAAAATACACCCTGGGTGCGCTGATTTCGTCCAATTCCGAGAATATTTTGTAGGATTTCTCAAAACAAAACAGCAGAAACAGAATCGGCGCTTTCCTGAAAGATCTTGTTAATAGGTTAGTGCTTAAATGTATAATAATGATGTAAAGTATGTATAAAAACATGTGAGTATTGTCATAAAAGTAGCATGAAATATAAGAAATTATAGATACGTTTGGAGACGTATCATCGGTCTCATCCCAACTCCTGCTAAAGCCATGTTATACAATGCCTCTTGACTTCCTCATGGTGGTCTGCTTCACAAGAGGGCATGTGTCGCCATATATCCTGCTTCTTGGGTTTTAGGGATAATGTTTCCCTTCTTGTGTCGATCGACATGAAGGCTATGTCGAGGTTCTGGATCAGATGCTTCCTCTCTCGCTCTCCTGTGATGTTCGCAACAGATTCCTCCCCGTTACGCATCTCTCGTAGTTGTCTCCCGAAGTTCCCCGAATGTCGGCTCGCCCTCAGCTTCGTCTCGCTTGACGTAGAAGGTGGCCGCTCTCTTTCGAGTTCGGCCTTTTCGAGTTCCTCCTCGCACTGCTGCTTAATTTATACCGGTACGCTTGTGTTCTGCTGGGACCGTTGTGCTGGTATTCATCGGCTCCGTGCTGGCCCATGGCTGCTAATTGATCTCCCTGGTCGGTTGCACCTTTTCTCTTGGTTCAGGACCGATGTATTTGGTACCCAAACCCCCATGAGATCAGCGGGATCGACGCATGGGATTTCCAAATCATCGAAAGCTCTCCGATGCCTCCTGGCCTCGCTCGGCTCGTTTCCCCAATGACGTATACTCTGGTGATGTGTCGAAGCTTGGATTGTCATCGATATTGGTGACACTGTCATAAGATCGGCGAAGACCTCACGAACAAGTAGATCGGTCGATGAAGTCGAAAGTATCTACACCGCGTCGCTGCTTATATTTGAGTCCGCAAACGACCCGACGTATATGTTGCTGAAGATCTTCTATCGGGCCGGGATTTCGAACGATGACACCGATCCCGAGGAATCGGAACCAGCTGTAACCGATCTCGCCGAACCCGATATCGCGAGACAATGAGATCCCTCCTTCCCGACGCGGAAGTGGAACCTTTCGAACGCCATGTACATGGGCCCCTCCGTATACGCATATACATCCATACTGAGGGAAGCAGGAAACAAAATCGACCAGAGCGGTTTCAATCCTTTCATTTCGATCCATCGCGTTGCTTGCTACCGAAGATGTTGATGATGTCGAACGTAAGCATCGAGATCGATCATTGTCGCCTAATTTCACTGCACAGTGCCACTGACAAGGATTAACTAATAATGCCTTACAAGTTGTAGACTAGGGTTTAGTTGGAAGGAGAGGGCAAGTAGATCTCAAGTTTTCAGCCGAAAAGTACTCGCTGACTATGAAAACTAGGGTTGCGTAAAACAATGATTCGATCCTTCTCTCACCCTCGTCATCCCCCCCTTATATAGGAGGCTGAGCCGAGGGTTTCGTGATGCATAAGTTACAAACACCGGGGTACTCTCTGAGTCCGTCCCGCAATAGTTACAAGTCGATATTTCAATACAACTATATCTTCCCAAACTATCTCTTGACCGGGCCTCCCGGCTTCATAAAACCCCTGTCGTGGGCCTCCAAGAAATTCCGCATCATCTTCTACAGCAAAACACGAACGCCATTCAGTGCTTCTCCCAAACAAAGAATGTCACTTCATCTCGAAAGAAGAATATGACTCCATATTCACGTAATAAATTATGTTCCAGGTCACACTTACTTTACTATATTTAAAAATACCGAGTATATCGTAGATGAGCACACATGAGCACCCGCGCACGAGCACGCTAGCCTAGTGAAAACCATAGTCACAAAGCATCAAAATTGACAAAAATACCACAAGTATCTTGATATCAACTGGAGTGTTGCCCCCACTGAGGTAATATTTCACACTAATGAGGCACACATGACATCAAACCTAAATCTTGGTTCACCATTTTGACCGATATTTTATAGCTTTGGTTGTTATAATGAGTCACTTAACTTCTTAAGCAATAATGGACAATAAAAAAAACTTAAGAAACAACGACTACGTACATACGTAGTATATGCACAATGTATACGATTTCATAAGTTCATCTCAAAAAAGTGTATGATTTGATTGGGACAGTTCATGCTACATACGTACTTACTCATCATGGTCTACTCCAAAGGTGTTTAGATCTACACAGTGACATGCACAAACATGGTCCAAAGTCATGAACAGATGTATACGTACGTTGCGTACCAATTGTCGAGAGACAGGTAACCCTATATCATCAGCATTCATAAAAATAGCCCAGCGTACACTGACGTACGGGGCCTACAGTATGATTGTCCCACAAGCCAGAGTCTACTTCTAGCCCGCTGCCGTAGCACACACTGAGAATATACCAGTAGGCAGTAGCAGCTAGCACCCTGGAATCCCCTGGGCTGGAGGCACGATATCCTACTACAGCTACTATATGGCCGCCCCTGCCTGACTGGTATGATGTGTGTGTACTGAGCTGGTGTGGTGCAAGAGAATCTGGAGCTCGGCCAAGAGCTCCCGACAAAACCCACTTCACCAATCAGCTTGCTTTACCGTGTCTGTGTGTGCGTGCAATCGTGTGGTGGAGCAGCAGCTGTAGTTGCCGTATCTCTAACGGGCGACGCATTTGACAAATCGAACATCTATGTTAATTGTCGTTTTAAGGCTTCTGCTTCGCTGACGTCATGCGGCCTGGGTGACCGTTTTGCGCCGGTACCTTCGACGGCGGACGCATTTTTTTAGCTTACAGCTGTTGCTCTCGTACCCGTTACGTCCGTCGAGGATTGTCACGGCGATTAATCGTTCCGCGCGACGCTGCCGTTTCGCACGAGCTCAATACATTGGCAAAGCCTTCGCTTGCTGCTGCTGCTGGAAACGACCGCGCGCCAAAGCCACTTCGCCTCGCCGTATATTTATATGACACCGGTGATTGCACACCTCAAGCAAAAACCCTATCATCCATCCACGTGTCGACCACAACCTTAGCTTCTGGGAGCACGTTGTTCGGGACAAGGGCCGCCACCTCCACCTCGAGAAGACGAGGCAGTAGTTGCCGCCGCTGCTGAGGCCGAGCAGCGGACTCGGAGGCGGCGGACGGAGGCGGAGGCGGGAGAGCGCGCTGGCTGCGCCGCGGCGGACTGGTGAGATCACTAATGCCATGGTCGAGCTTCGCCGACGTCAGCATGAGGCTGCGTGAGGCGCTGGTGGCATGGCGGCCCTCCGCCGGCGCCTCCGGCGGGTCCCACCCGCTGAAGCTGGCTATCCACGATATCACGGACGACGCACGCCGTGCCCTACCGCTGAAAGGGCCGATGACTAGTCTGCTCGTCGGGTCCTCGAGACTCGCTGGGACGCCCACGCCGTCGCTTGGTCGCTGATGAGAAGCCCACAGCTATGCGATCGCCATGGCTCTGGAAGTTAATGCACATGCTCCGACTGACTCCGCTCCAATGGAGGGGCCCATCTCCGCGTGGGTCGAGGCATGAGAACCGGGAGTCAAGCATGCGCCATCGCCGTCAGCACGGCGTGCAGCGAGGCGGCCAGGGACAGGCCCGCTCGCCGTCCAACCGGTAGGGCGCAGCGGCGGCCCGCCAGCACGGCGGTGTGCGAGGCCAACTCTATGGCCAGGACACTCATGTGGACCTCTCCGGGCCGAGGCTCCCGAACACCGGCAGCGGAAAACGGCCACCTCGCGCGTGCCCGGGCGTGCTGAGCGTGCGAAGCGCTCGCGCTTCGACGACGGCGTCGTCGCCTCCGGCGGCCGCATCGGGAGCCGCCAGGCCACACATCACGCCGCGTAGTCGCGCGATGGCTATGCAGGTACGCCGTTGTAGTTTTAGGTTAACCCGACTAACCATCCCTGTAAAGATGGTCCTTTTTTCCAATCGATAGTAATGAAAACATATTTTGCTTATCTACTCGCCGACCGGGCCCGGATGCACCAACGCGGACACTTTGCGCGATCGCGGAGCGTCCGCGGAGACGCAAACCTGACGTATATTTGGGCCAGGTTTGCGTTCCGCGGGACGGCTCCGGTCACTTACCCGTTGAAGCAGGACCGTGACGCATTTACTGGCACGATGGATGCAAACGGTCACTAAGCGTCCGTTTCTATCGCGTCGTTAGAGATGCCCTTAGGAAATCTCCAGCGGCGCGATGCAAACGGACGCTGAGCGACTGCTGGCCGCCGTGGACCGGAAATGCGGCTCGGCACCACTCAGCTGGGCGACGCAGTGATCGTCGTCTCGCGGAGACGCAACCTGGGTCCTTCACACACCCGATTATGTCATGACATCGCGCGGACGCCAAAGTGTCCGCTCGTGACCGGGCGACGTCGCCGGCCAGCTCCGACAACACCCCGTTGTCATGCGTCTTCACCGCGCCAGCGATCGGGCGCGCCGTTGGCTGCTTTCGCAAGCCTACGCCACGTTTATGGTGATGCCTCGGCTGCCGAGCGGCCGCATCCCACCTCCGCCAACCACGTTAGTGGCGACGCCACGCGTCCCGCTGCCACCGCATGCCTTCTCCGGCCTATATAAAGGGGGCACGCGCTCTTCTCCCTCATCCACTCCTCCAAAGAACCCGCCGCCACAAAGCTCCACCTCCGTAGCCGCCAGGTGTTCCCTGCTGATGCGCTGCACTCGCGAGGAAGTCCATGCGGGTCCCGTGTCGCGAGGCGCGCCGAGGCCGCGGCCCCGATGTGCTCCGGGGACCCGGGCAAATGGCCAGGTGGAGCAGCTACGGCCCACGCTCGCCGTCGCATGCGCCCTCCTCGTCTTCGGGACCGCTGCTTTGAGTTCCTCCTCCGCATCGACCACGACCCGTCGGCATCAAGCGGCTCCCGACAAGTTCGCCCAGCTGTTGATGGCGCGAGCCGGCGTATTTGTGCTACGGGAGGCCACCGCACCTCCGCCGGCCGGACCGTGGAGGTCCTGCTTTGACGGCAGGCAAGATGTACCCGCACACCGGCGGGGCAAGCCCGCCCGTGACTCGCTAGTGCTCGAGCCCGGCTAACAGCTCACCTTCTCTACGAGGGGGACGGCGAGATGATCGCCAAGGTAGCCTTGCCGGCCTGCCGCAGACACTACCACACCGGCGAATCCGCCTTTGACACCGATAGTT
This sequence comes from Lolium multiflorum, assembly GCA_030979885.1. Classification (NCBI taxonomy): domain Eukaryota; kingdom Viridiplantae; phylum Streptophyta; class Magnoliopsida; order Poales; family Poaceae; genus Lolium; species Lolium multiflorum. The sequence continues at coordinate 142,746 of JAUUTY010000640.1, read as the reverse complement.
AGAACTTAGAGTGTTCTTTCTTTGCGCCGATCCGCTGCGCTCTACGGCCGCAGTGGAAGAAGTTTGCACCGTTTCCTGTAGGAACCAACAAGTGGGCACCGTCATGCTCTCTCGCTGATTTTCTGGGGCTTATTGACGGGGCAGGTTCTCGAACGTTCTTTCGCAGCGAACATGATTTTGTAAATCAACACAACTGGTTTTTATTTTTGCACATTTATCTTTGTGTCAATTATGGTTCAAACTATGTATTAGTTTGTGTAAACCATGTTCCAAACTATGTATTAGTTTGTAAAATATTTTTCTAATTTGTAATATTTGGAACTATGTTCAAATGAAAAGAGAAAAAAACAAAAAAAAACAAACATGTGTCGAGCCGCAGAGTTATCCTACACGCAAACGGACGCGCAGACGAAAACGGTCATTTCAGCGTCCGCTGCGCAACGCAAAGAGACGCGCGCGGACAATAAAATGGGTCGCGCCGCTGGAGATACCCTTAGCCCTGTTTGGAAAATGGTGTTTCGCTTTCTATTTCCCCCATGTAGTCTCTATCTTCGTGGCGAAACCTCACAGGGACTACAGTACGAGAGAGAGTCATGACTCTTGAGCCATAGCTCATAGACATGATGAAGCAGAGAGAAGCTTAGCTTGGCACATCACTCATGAGCCATGAGAGCAGTAGAAGTGCATGATGAAGCAGGGAGCAGCTTGAGACATTCTTTATTTCTTTTGCATGCAATTGGTCGCTTTGGGAGGTGCTGCTTAGACTATGAGATTGCATGCTAGCATAGGCTAAGCACTAGGCCAACACTTTGATTAGTACTTATACTATATAAAAACCATGGAAAGACACTGAGATTGCAGTGTGTTGGTCTAAGCTAGGTAGCTAGCTAGGCATGGCATGGCATTTCTCAAAAGCTACATCTCCTTTAGTCCCTCCCCTTGGGAAGTATCCTGGTGTCCTTTCCTCTTTGCTTTTACTCACTTTATGGTAAGAATCGGCACGCAGCTGCAGGACAAGAGAGCAAGCTAGCAACCATGGATGGATCGATGGAGCTGTTGCGGACTTGTGGTAGAGAAAGCATCATCCCTGGCTCACTGCTGCTCCTCTATAAATCCAGCCTCACCCCCGTGCTCCTTCCACCATCCTCCACACCCGTGCACAGTTCTCCAATTACTCCCCAAGTTAACCTAGCTCTATCTTTGTCTCTCCGGTCGTCGTCGTCGTAGTAGTAGCTGCCTGCCTGCCTCCTTGTCTTTGCTTCATGTGTGTCTTGCATACCCATCAAGATCTAGCTTTGTTTCTCCCACTAATCACTACTCACTACTACTCTCCACCTATGTAGAAAGAGAGAGGGACATGAATAATCCATTTGGTTTCCTTGGCCTTTCTTTCTGAACTATTTGCCTATTTGGTGAACGAGATAGAGGTTTGATGATCGATCTAATCAAGATTGTGCTGTGCCTGGCTCCCTGTATGCCACACATGTAGCCCAACCCAAGAATGTGGTTGCCTGCTGTGGGTGGCGTGCAAGGTGCCAAGCATGCATGTATGTGTATGATCTTTCATTCGATTTTTCTCATTGGTTATTTGATGTGTTTTCATCCCATACATCCTTTTGATCAGCATCTCGATGTTGCTGCAGTTACAGGTCGATGGAAAATGCTTCAGGTCTTCTCCTCTCGTAGCTAGTGATTAACATGGTCCGAAGAAACCAGCGAGGTTAATTATGAACTTATGGTGTTTATCTTGTGATGAACTTTAGCACATTACTACTGTGTGAAATGTTACTGTAGCATATGCTTGATTTGATGCAAATGCTTAGCAGGCATGATTAATATATAGCTAGATATGCATGATATATTCCTTTCTGCCCCCTCCCCTTTTGCTTCATTCCTATGTCTATGGATGCATGCTTTGAGCAATCTGCGGTGTTTCAATTTGCTTTCTTTCATCCAAAATTTTGCTTTTTGTTGATGAAAGTAACATTTACATACTTTTAGGAATTGTGCTAAAAATTTCGTAAGATACAAGCAATTAGCTAGGAACAAGCAAGGTTCAGTAGCCATTGCACATATTATGTGTACCCAGAAATTGGCTAGCAAGAGCTTTTGCCCTTTCACTTGGTCATTTTAATTCAAGTGTGCGCTTATTTCCCCTTTCAGAAAATGTTTCCCCAATGTGCATATCATATGCTCGCGTTTGCCCGATTTCTTATAAGAGGTCGTTTCTCTACAGCAAACTGAATCTATAAAATTGGATATTGATGTGTTTTTGTTAAAAGGCTTTGAAGTGCATGAAAATGCAGAAGCTCTAGCTCGTTAGGAGTTAAGTCTGAACTTCGAAGTTCTTAAAAAAAGGGCAATAATGCATTTATTTCTGTTTGAACATGCTGATTAAATTTTCCTTCTAAAGTGACATTATTACTATCACTTGGTACCTAGTAGTATAATTTGCCTTGTCGTTGGATAAGCTTACATTAGCGGGAAGTTTTTTTTTTCAAAATGGGAAGAAAACCCTAGCCTCTGCATTTATTGATGCACACAACTTTATTTATTGCAGCATTCTTAATTTCAGCGTTTAAAGCTCATGGGTAAAAGAGAGTGTAGATAAAAATCAACCAGCGAAAAATAAACAGAACAAGTCTCCTATGCATCATGTAGTCGTCTTGTAAGCCGCCAACCAGCCCGATTGAAGATATCCCGTGCAACCATCTCCAGACGGGTACACCAGAAACCATATAAGTACGTTACGCTTCGGTAGTAGGTAAGACCACTTGTGGATCCAATGCGTAGCCATGCGGGTAACCTATAAAAGATGAGCAATTCCTTTCTTGTTAAAGATGATATAATTTCTGCAGTTCTATAAAGACCATATAATAGCACAAGTTCCTACTCAAATCCGTGCCTTGGTATCTTTATCTATCCCACTCAACCAATTTTCGAACATATTCGTACAATTTGTTGGTGGTGCAATATTAAAAGTAAAGTAAACTATTCTCCAAACAAGACGAGCAAAGGGACATAGAAAGAATAAATGGTTGATCGATTCCTCTTAGTCACTTCTTACAACCATTCAATTAAGTTTTGACAAATTATCTTTAGTGAGAATGACTATTCTACGAAGGAACCACATAAAGATCTTAATCTTTAATGGTACCTTGAGCTTCCAAATGTATTTTCTTAAATGGACCGTATCTCCATTCATAAAATAAGCGTACATAGATTTGACAGTGAGCGTCCCAGAAGTAGTAAGTTTCCGCACAAACTTGTCGTCATCACTAGATAAAATAACGAGCATAAGCCGCTGAACCAAAAGTATCCATATCTCCCACTTATTTTATGAAGGAGTCCTCCTAAACTCAATACGCAACGGGTTATTTGCTAACACATCGGACACCAAGACGTTTCTTCGGCAAACAATGTTATATAGCAACGGATATTGTTTAGCAAGGAGCGCCTTTCAACCAACTGTCTTCCCAAAACCTTGTTTTTTTAACAAATGCCAAAACCTTGCTGATTGACCATTGCCAAACACAAAGGATCCCCTCTAAAAAGAAATCATTCTTAACTCTCATTAGACCCTTCCAAAATTGAGAAAATCCAATCTTTCCAAAACCCCTTTGGATATCTCTAAGAAGAATAACATAAACATCGGCAGACTTGTGAGAACGGAATTTGTGAGGACAAGTCGATCTCCATATGAGAGTAGCTTAACTTGGTAGCACCCAAGTTTCTTTCCAAACCGGTTTTCAAATGGGTTCCATTCCTTATTCACAATCACCTATAATGAATCGGAATTCCTAGATATTTAAAAGGCAAAGAACCAGACTCACAACCGAAAATGTGTTTGTACTGATTTTCTAAATTCTTTGCTTTCCCAAAACAGAAGATCTCACTTTCATGGAAATTAATTTTCAACCTAGACAACTGCTCAAAGATACATATAAGATCAACTTCATGTTTACGGCCTTCTGAAGATCATGTTCAATGAAGAGAACTGCACTCTGTAGTTCGTACCCTACTCAAGAGTCCAGAAAGACAATATTCTGTGTCGGAGGGTCTTGTACATTCCCAAAATAAAGCTTCTTTATGTATTTAATTTAACCAGATATATGTACGCATGTATGCATGCTATATATGCACGCAAGCAAAACATTTCAACTCAGTAGCGTTTAATTTGTACAATTGGTTTCATCCATTTCAACTATTACCTCCGTTTTCATATTAGTTATCGTAGATCTGTATAGAGTGTATCACCAGTATGCAGCATCCTGCACGGAACAGAGTCTGTAATAAACCTCAAGTGGCTCTTATCTTGTTTTGAACAAATATCAGGGATGATGATCAATTTTCATAAGTGTAATTTAGTTCCTATTAATGTTGAACCTGAGGAGGAACAAATTTATGCTCAAATGGGTTGAAAACTTGAAGATTTTCCTCTAAAATATTTGGGAGCGCCTTTACAATGTAAAAATTAAGGAAAGACGATCTCCATCTTGTCACCGATAATGTAATAAAAAAGAAGGGGGCTGGAGGGGCAAATTATTGTCTTATAAGGCTAAGTTAATTCTTATTAAACCATGCTTATCTAGCATCCCAACCTATCTATTGAGTATTATTAAGTTTCCAAAATAGGCTATTTCCAACTGTGAGATAGCACATTGCTTCTGGGACAACTATGAAGGTCACCATAAGTATCACTTAGAGCAAATTGGGGGCTCTTAAATCAGAAGATTGAATATGGTGGGCTTGGTATCCCTAGTTTGGCTAAGCTGAATTTGTGCTTGCTGGCATCTTGGGTGAAAAGGTATCATCTGACTGACAACAAGCTGGTGAATTTTTTTATTGATCATAAGTATAAAACCATGAACCAAATTTGTTTGTATACCCTGTTGTTGGTGTTTCTCCTTTTTGGAAAGGGGTGATTTGGGAAGCTAGGAAAACTAAATTAGTGTATCAGTGGAAAGTGAGAAATGGGAGAAAGATCAAATTCTAGGAGGATCACTGGTTTGACAATTGTTGCCTAGCCCGTACAATTCTTGGATTTGTATATAATTTGCCAATCAGCAGAATGTTTCTGAGATGTGGGATGGTACCCAACTTAGAATTACTTTTAGGAGGTGTTTTGATCAGTACCTCTTGATGTGATGGTCTGATCTGCATATTACAGAATCTATCATCCTTCACGCTGGAAATTTGATTCTAAAGGATTGTGTTGGATGAGATCCTTCTATTACGTAGTTAACTTTAGGGGAGTGGAGCCAGTGCATATCCCCTCTGTGTGCAAGATGCATGTTCCACCTAGGTTACAAGCCTTCCTATGGTCACTTTTAAAAAAAAAGTTGCTAACTACTTAGCCATTCATTTTAATAAATCCAATGGATCAAAAGTGTTTATACTGGTGCATAAAACTGGACCAGTATGATTTCTACTGGTTGCCTGGAGAGGCAAAATCCCGCACGTTCTGAAGGAGACCAAAAGGAGGCCCGTCCAAACTAGAGCCCACTGATATCGTACCTGTATGTAGTCGGAAAAAAAATTCTAAATAGCTGTATTTGATCCTCATGTCCTCTCGATGGTACCAGTCGGCGACACTGCGTACGACACGGTCCTCGCAGAGCTCGGCACGCGGGCACAAGCTTGTCTCCGGCGGGCAGGCATGAACTCCGGGATGGAGGCGATGTGCTTTTACGGCGGCCTGACAGACGGACTGATGTCCGGGGAGAGGCGCTGCTGCAGCATCCTCAAGGAAGGAATTGGGCGCCGGATCTCCCTGCTACCAGCGCAGGGGACTTGGGCTCGTGGTGCCCCCTACCTCGGCCAGCACGCGCGCGGACGCGGCAGCCGAGCGCGATGGATATATGCATTTTAACTCAAAACTGAACTGAATCTCCCTGGACGATTCGATGTTCCAGTGGTAAAGAAGTCAGGGCAATACCGGCTCGCATTTCAATTTGAGCACCACCTGCTGGTTCACGATGATCGCGTTGGTCATCCACATGGCCACATGGTATGTGTGCGTTTGGTCCGGTACCCGTTGTTGATGCAGAATTACAGATGCGTCAATGCAGGATGCTGGGATGGATCAAGCTGCACGCTCTGGCTGCATGGCTCAATGGCTGCATGGTGCTGACGATGGTCTGGACCTGCCTGCTGCCACAGGGACCCTTGGTGCGTATGTACTTGCAGTAGTCGTGGAAGGTGACGGTGCCCTTCTGCTACATGGACGGCGACTGCAAGCGAACGAGCTCACTGGCCGACGCGATGGGGAGGTCTCCACGAGGGTCGTAGATGGTGCGCCGTCCAGGCCTTTTGTCCCGGCGCAGTCTGGAGCCGGGACAAATAGGCCGGCTATGTCGCCCCGAAATCACCGAGAAGCTACGGGGTCTTTTGTCGTGGTTTTTTAAGGCCTTGTGTTCTGGTTGGAGGCTCCAACCGGGACAAAAGGGTCAGAGGCCTTTTGCGGCCTGCTGGCAGCCCTTGTCCTGGCTGGAGACACGAGCCGGGACATAAAGTCCAACCGTTCGTTCCCGCACGGAAACAGATTCGTCTCGCCATTACTGCACATGAAAAACAGAGCACGATCCAAGTTGCATCGCCGCCGGCGCCATTTGGCTGACCTTTTCACCTCCCTCCCCCTATATACATGTCTTGTTCTTCCTTAGATCTCCATAGCCACCAAAACTGCACCATTAGCCACATCTCTCTCCCAAAAAAGAGCCCGGCCGGCACCGGCCTCGTCCTGGCCGGCCCTCTCTCGAGTCTCTCATGGATCCAAAAATGTTGAAGCTCGTGCGCGCCCTCGACTTCCCTCGATCTGAAGTCTACTACGATGTCATTGAAAAGATGAATTTCAAGGTCACGTACACCCTCCGAGCGAAGAGGGTGGAGAGGTGGACCCGTGCCGTCAAGAGGGATTTCCTCGACGCCGCGGAAATCAAGGTTGGCTTTTCCATGGCTTTTGTTATCAAAGATGTAGCAAAGAAGCATTTCTTAGAAGGTGCTTAAAATTTAGAGATATCATCAAGCATCCAAAATCCCAATGGAAACTTTTTTCTGTGTTTCAAGGTCGTGGGCTCGGACTGCGAATTCACCGACCCTCGCGAGGGTAGAGCTAGTCAACGCGTCGCCGTCCTTCAACTCTCCGTCGCGCAAGAGACTTTGGTCTTCCAAATTGTTCATGCAGATGAAGTGCCACAACTTCACATCGATTTCCTTGCGGACAAGAACATCTGATTCTGTGGCGCGGCAATCCACAATGATGTGAATATGTTGCTTACCTACTGAATTATTCGTATTCCGTCTGTGATCAACCTCCAGCAGATCCACCGAAACCCTGTCCCAAATAAGCAGACTCCGAGTTTGTATGATTTGGAAAATTATTATATTGGAACGGGTCTCGAGCAGAAGAAGAAGTTTAATAAGAAGAACAAGCCGCCGAAGACCTCCAAGGAATTAGCAGAAGAAGAGGCATTGTTTTTGGATGGGGCGATTTTCCCTTGAGCCATAAGCAACTGCAGTATGCCGCTCTCGACGCTCGTCTCGGCTTCGAGTTGGGTAGGAGACATTTCCGGACACTTAGCTACAATAGCTAGTTGGATCGCCTCGAACTTAATATTTATGAGTAGATGCATGGTGGTGTGGTGTGTGGTGTCTTGTGTGTCTTCTATGTATGAACATATGAATCGTCGCGATCAATATATTAAATATTTCTATTATATTGTTATTTATATTCCTCATGTTTTTTTAATAATAATGGACATATTATTTGTCCAAATGGGATTTCAGATTCAAAGATATTAACTATGCCATATTATATGAATAATGGATATGTTATTTAAATTCCTCACATACTATACTTTTTTTTACCCTACCTAAACACTTCAGAATGATCTCATATTTTATAGGTGCATACGTTATGAAAAGTTGTAGTAGTGGTTAAAATTCCAGCTCAATCGGAGTTACATAAAAAAAAATGAAAAATGAAACAGTGAGCAGATTTCAGCAATTCCTTAGACCCGATCCGTTTCCACCCCTACTTGTATCCCAGATTATACAGACTTGTGCAGACTTGTGCAGATAGTCTCTGGCTTCCTTAGATCATGGAATTAAGGTCGTGAAATTCTTACAGAACATCCGTAAATTATTGACCAAAATCATCATGACTGGCTCACACGAACCCCGTCACATCCATGCAAGAAACCATATGCCCTCAAACCTTAGAAATACATAATTAGCAGCGCTGACTCGATGGGTTCAACTTTCTCCACCACTTTATTTGGCCATATTATATGAATAATTCATATATTATTTGATAATAATATTAATAAATGAATAAAAACAAAATTATGTTATATTCAAATTCCTCACACTTTTCTAATAGTTATGCATATATTATTTGTCCACTTGCGGTTTAAAGATTTAAAGATATTAATTATTTGGCCATATTATATGAATAATGCATATATTATTTGATAATAATATTAATAAATTAATAAAAACAAAATTATTTCATATTCGAATTCCTCGCACTTTTTTCTAATAGTTATGCATATATTGTCCACTTGCGATTTAAAGATATTAATTATTTAGCCATATTATATGTATAATGCATATATTATTTGATAATAATATTAATAAATGAATAGAAACAAAATTATTTCATATTCAAATTCCTCACACTTTTCTAATAGATATGCATATATTATTTTTCCACTTGCGTTTTAAAGATTTAAGATATTAATTATTTGGCTATATTATATGAATAATGCATATATTATTTGATAATAATATTAATAAATGAATAAAAACAAAATTATTTCATATTCACTCATGTGCTAGTTTATAGTGTGATGCAGCCATTTCTGCATACATGCATGCATCGCCAAGGACCATGGACCAGTACTCCAATGGCAGCAGTGCAGTGTTACTACTAAAGATTCACCTTTACAAGGAGAGCTGCCACTCGGACCTGGCCACAAGAGAGAGAGAGAGAAGAGAAGGTATACTGGTGGTGATGGTGAGGGAAGAGGGGAGGAGGGCACTGCCATGACCCTCTGGCCATGTTGGAGTTTACCTTAGTGGTTTTGGAGGAGCACCTGGGTGGGTCCCCTTTTCTTCTTAACAGGGGTTTGCATTATGCAGCCCTGTTTTTTTTTTTTTGAGGGAAATGCAGGCCTGTTAGACAAACATCATTGCAGCTGCTTGCTTGATTGGTAGAACACCTGCTAGGGTGTTGGAGTTGGAGGTCTGTGAGACATAAGACATTGTATCAGTTTCTGGATTGTGCAAAATTACAATGAAGCTGAAAATATAGATGAACAGTGTACAGGAAAAAGGAGATGATGGCAACTGATTATCACAAGATGTGCTTTGCATCACAGAACAGTACTACATGGCAACAGCTGGGTGACAAAACTTGTAAATTTCCCATTGATGAATTGTAAGTGAAGTGGGTAACCAGCTCATCTAGATTTTGATACACATCCAGGAAAACAGATAATACGTCAGTTTCTGAGCTGTCCGAATTCTACTGAAGCTGGAACTAGATGCAATAGTGTACATGGAACAAAAGGAGATAATGTAAACTGATCATCACAAGATGTGCTTTGCATCACACTATCATATGGCAACAGTTGGGGAACATGACTTTGAAATAACCAAATTATACTGAAGCTGATATCAGACGCAAATATTGCACAGAAAAGAAGAGATAACGGAAACTGATCATCACAAGATGAGTTGTGCATCACAGTACAGTATTATATGGGAACAGTTGGGAACATGAGGTATTTGCCATAAACACAACCAACAAACAGTATGTACATGTAAAAATGTGCAATGGTACTGTGTCATCAACCTAGTATCATACACACAAACAAATAAATTCATGGACTTCTTTGATCCAACAATGTCTTTTACACTACAAATGAAGTGAATCTATACACCAGCAAGAAAATTTCTGGAAAAAAGGTATTAGGCTATGCTACTTGTCCACATGGTCTTCATATTTCTGACCAACCTCTGATCACTCACGATCAGATATTGCGGTGAATGTTATGGAGCATCGTGTTGTCTCTTGAGACAACAAAGGAGAATTCTGTGCCATGATGGTGGATATCAGCTTGGAGGATGGAGCGAAAGCTAAGTTATTTTCTCTCCTCATGCTCCTGATCTTAAGGTCCATGAAGTCGCTAATTGTAGCTGGCTTGCTTATATTCCCAGAGTCAACATCCTTTTCGCCTGTTAGCATCTCGACGACGGCTGACATAGTGGGTCGATGCCTTGTGACATCTTGTGTACACAAAAGCCCAATTATCAGGAACCTGCAGGCTTGTACAACATCCAAGTCATCGCCCAAAGAACTGTCTATGATTTTCTCCAAATCTCCTCGTTCATAATACATCCATGTCTGCAATAGGAGAACCCCATTGGTGACTTCCGGAAACTGTAGCAGCAAAAACATAAGTTCATAATTAGAAGATTTGCTCCCTAGCATACTGCATAAAATTAGGATTGTATGCTGCATTAATAACGTCAGACTCCTGGTTAGTGTCTACACAAGCTCTAAGGCTTGGTTTACAACTTCACATCTCATCGGATTCACAATCAAAACAATGTACAGCAAGTTATCTACTGTAGCACATCGTGTGCCGAGCCAGACAGCTACAAGATCCAAACTACCAACACCATCCGTTTCAATCGCTGATGACTATCTTGTATTTTAACAATGCGAATATTTAGGCTTTCAATCAGAAAATGGTAATTGCCGAAGAAAAAATGTAGAAAAAGGGTAGCAGCTAATGTGCATCGTAATGGTAATAATTTTCATATTGTAGTACTAATTTAATAAATGAAAATTTGAGATGGCACAGCTAACATTCTGAAATGCAAGAATGGCATGCATAGACAGTAGACCTCATATAGGAATTAAAGACCGCTTTTATGCACACCAAATTAAAGAAGTACGATTATCAACTGGAATACAATTTGGCTCATAGGTGTAGATGCACCCATTGCCCAAAAAGCATATTTCAAACTGTCTAAAAATTCTGAGAAAAATATCTGGGAGTACATCTAGACATTCCAAGTTCACACACAAAGAATTGCAAAGAAATGACATTTTTTGTGGCCTATGTAAAAAACACAATTTTTGGTGCTCCAAAATAGCTTTTCAAGAGACAATTTTTTTTTGTCTTTTTTACACAGAACACACAAAATATCTTCTTTTCGCAAAACTTCGTAAGTGAACATAAAATGTCCAGATGCACACCTGAGAATTTTTTTAGGAATTCTTTAACATTATGAAATAAAATTAAAATGCAATTTTCTTAATAATATAAGAAATTTAGCTTTTAGTCAAAACAGCATGTCCCATTATCAACCACTAAAATAATATCACAAAATAACGTAAGCCTAGAAATATAAGAAATTTAACTTTTTAGCAATAAGGAATGGCGAAACAAGAGAAACAAATATGGTACTGTATTTTTTCTAACCTTTTCAAGAAGCATCTGGTCTTCATAGGATAGTCTTGTACTCGTGTTTGATCTCCCACTAACTATTTCTAGAAGTAGAACACCAAAGCTATAAACATCTGATTTCCGTGTTACTTGTCCTCGAATGGCATACTCGGGAGCCAAGTAACCTCTGTCAAGTAACACTGAGTAAGTAATGCCACAAGTTTATCAGGCCATAGTTATTAATTATGAATAACTATGTCACTATTTGGTTGTTCAATTGAATTGCCTTAGATTCTCTCTGAAATAGTGGTTGCATCATATGTGAAAGGGATTCTTTTGGGACTAAATATTATACGAATCATCCAACAACTTGAAAAGCATATTATAAGCACTAGCTTCCAAAGGTACAAAAGATAAAATGATGAAAATAAACATGCACTGTGGATGGTAGAATTCCATAGGACAAAGTTCACTTACAATGTTCCTGCAACCCGCGTGCTAATATGTGATGCATTTGGAGGTAGAAGCTTTGCTAAACCGAAATCAGAAATTTTGGGAGTGAGATCCTTATCAAGAAGTATATTGCTTGCTTTGATATCGCGGTGAACAATGTGGGGATTGACAGTGTCATGGAGGTATGCTAATCCCCGGGCGATACCAATGCAAATATTTACTCTACTTCTCCAATTGAACTGGATGTTGCTGCGGCCAGAACCTAATAAGAAATAAAAAGAGAAAATCTAAGAAACGTAAGAATATCTAGACCTTATATAGCAAATATGTGAACTGAAAACATTACTGTGGAAAGGATTTAAGTAACCAAGAATTACCTAGAAGTGTTTGTGCAAGGCTATTGTTTTCGAGATAATTGTAGACAAGGATCCTCTTGTTTCCTTCCACACAATAGCCATAAAGGCTGACAAGATTACCATGAGATATGTTGGAAATTGCCATAAGTTCGTTCATAAACTCCTTTAGTCCTTGTCTTGACTCTACAGATAACACCTTGGCAGCAATAAGTTTTCCATTCTTTAGCCGGCCCTGCACCATTATATTATCAAACTTTAAACACATGTACTTTTGTTCCCTTAGAATTTCAAGGTCTTAATAATTGAAGGTTATGCATATTACCTTATACACTGATCCAAAACCCCCTTCACCAATCTTATTGGATGGGTTAAAATTTTCTGTTGCTCTTACTATCTCCTTATAAGTGTATCTTGTTGTATTAGTACCAGAAGGGATGTCTGTACAAAATCGGTAAAATTATTAAGATATGGAACATATCAAGGGAGAAGGCAACCATATCTGTTCCACAGAAGTGTGTAGAGTGCAGTCTGTAAGAGATATGTACCTTCATTATGCTCAGAAATTTGTTGGCGTGTTGCCCACTTATTGCGAAAGATAGAACAACAATCCATTGCTTCAACTCTCGAACTATATATGCCCCGCAGCTGCCAGTCCAAAAAAATATGCTTGCACTTACAATAGGCACACAAACATTTCCTCAGCCTTAAACAACTGTCATCATATCCTGAAAAGAAAGAATGACACTTGTGGTTACAACCAAGAGAACTATACTGAATGAGTCTACAGTAGCCACCAATTACTGTGGACCATCGTGTTCAACTAGTTGTCGGTCTGTGGGGCTCCTAGTTTAGCTAGATGGTTTGAGTTCGTTGCACTGGTTTCTGGCCAGTTTTTTTCCTAATTAACTTGGTAACTCTAGTATTTCTTGTATAGAGATTTGAAGAGCTCCCGTGTTTTGGGATTTGTCGGGAAAAAACTGTGGATGGTATCAGTCTAATACTCCAGCATCGAGTATGAGTAAGTATTATTTGGTTAGTAAGTAGTAACTATTTGCAGAACAAATCATGCACATTCTGTCTTGCAAAAACATAGTGCAAATCCTACTTCCGCAAGAAGGACCTCCCATTGCACTTCCACATTTGCAACCAGCAGCTAAATCAGGGACTATTTTCTTATAGATTAACTACTCGCTCTTCCTTTTTTGCAGAGAAGAGCAGAATCGCTGATGTATGAGTTTTTTTTATCAGGGAAGCATACCCAGCTTCTAGATGACCAGCTGAAAGCAACTAGCTAACCTATACCGGACTACAAATAAGACTAGGTCAACTATAATAACATAACTACTTTTTTCGAAGCGTGGTGCATTATGGGTTTTTGTCTATCAGTATCCCAGCCTGCGACGGCTGCTCTAAATTTTATATTCTAACCACTTGCTTAATGAATGAGCTGAGCCTTTTCCATATAGTCCTTTATTAATTGACATTTCGGAATTTTCTATTCAGCGAGATGTCATTCTTGGATACCAGTTGGAAAGTCTCCTAGTATTTTCAGGTCAAAAAATATGTCATTCTTGGACAGGCACCACCTGGTGGATGATTGCCATCAAGATGGCCAACTAATGTCAGCAAAAAATGGTAATGTCTTTGTCTGGACAAAGATGATTGTATACTCTAGCTACCTCTGCTACCAGTAAGACAAATCTATGGTTGACCTGATACACGCAATAATTTAATGCATGATTATTGCGAAAAGGTTCCACCCCGTCATCTGTGATTCACACAGCCTACACATTTCAGCTGTCCAATATTAATTCTTGACCCCTAATCTGCGTTCACACAGCCTCTACATTTCAGCTGTACAACACACGCAATAATCTAGGGGGGAACGAGATCCGGTGACATGCCATGGGCATGTCACCGATGAACAGTAACCGTAACATGCGCCTAGTTTTTTGCCGTTGGATTAAAAATCGTCGGTAAGATGAAAATGAACAGGACGTGCTACACTGTATATGCTACAGTGCGTGAACTACAGGAACACCCACAGTGTATATGCTACAGTGCTTGTGCTACAGGATTGACTCGCTACAGTACGCCATCTGGTTCGCTCATTTTCGATCCAACGGCCCAAAGTGCATGTCACGGTACTGTTCATCGGTGACATGCCATGGGTACTTTTCTATTCAGTGTACGGTTACTAGGCGCATGTTACGGTTACTGTTCATGGCCACAGTAACCGTAACATGCGCCTACTGTACCTTTTTTTCCGCTTGGAATGGATGTAAAATTGGCATGGCCACAGGTATTTAGTGTTGAATAAATATATCTGTTAGACTAGTTAACTTTAGATAACGTATTTGTGTTGACGGTTTCATCTAGCAAGGTTGTTAGGTATTTTATCCGGTTGTTTTGGTTATAAACTTATGACACGGTCTGCGCGTTGAACCACATTTTCAGGATTGCCTGGACAACACGTTCTGATCATGGGGATGGCATGATCAGGTCAGTAACGCGGCGATCGCGCGGCATGCTTGCTTGCCCTTGGAATAAAAGGAGAAACCGAAAAAGCAGCAAGCTGCACGCTGCGCAAAAACATTGTGTGAGTTTATCGTGAGATGGAGTGTGAGGTAGACGATGAATTGCAGGTGCTGGCATTCGGGTAGCTCAAGTTGAACAAAATACCGGTAAGCACACCAATTCTACTGCATCCAACCCAAGTGGGGCCTTAATTAACGTAAACCGATCAAAACCGTTAAACGAGTGTAATATTGTCAACTATCGCACAGGGCAAGGTAGGAAACTGCAATTTTCATCAGCGGGCAGGGGAGTCGTACGTACGAGCACAAAAAAAGGTGTTTTCTATTCAGCGAGATGTCACTTTTAGATACAGTAGGAAACTTCCTACTGTTTTGAGGTGAAAAAGAAAAGGTGTCATTCTTGGACAGACGTCACTTTGTGGATGATTGCCATCCAAGACGGTCAGCTAATTTTCGATAAAGGACGCTTTTTTACTCAAAGAGTTTTAAGATTACACCTTGCATCTGCATAACTGAGATACCCACACCGCCGGTCGAATCCAAACGTATCAAAAAGACACGCTCAGCAAATGTCAGCGAAAGATGTTGATGCCTTTGTGTCGACAAAGATGATTTTATAGTCTTAGCTAGCAATAAGACAAATCTATGGTTCAACTAATGTATCCCACACGCAATAATTGAATGCATGAAAGGTCCGCCATTCATCCCAGCCCCATCATCCGCGTTCACACAGCCCTCCGCATTTCAGCTATCACACAGAGAAACAGAACTGCAATATCTATCAGTGCTAGCCGTAGTAGGAGCGCAATCCAAGCCGACCTCCGTCCCACGATTTCCTCCCAAATCTCACTCTGATGAACCAACCAAAGCTAGAAAAAAAAAGCAGCCTAGACGATCCCCTCTAACCCTTGTTGGGGTCGTTCGTGAAGCAGAATCAAGATGGCAGGCAGAGAAGTAGCAAACTGACCTGATTGATTAGCTGGCGGCTCAACCCGGAGCAGCCGACGGAAGAAGACGCGGCGCAGGCCGGCGGCTCTAGCGAGGCACCGAAACAGGTGTCCAAATTCGCGTCGAAAGCCCGGCCGCCACCACTGAAGAACCTCTTGAGCTGGCTGCAATCTGGCGGAGTCTACGAAACGAGCGGCGAGCGTTCGAGGGGAGAGGAGGAGGATGAGGATGCGGGTGGGAAATGGCGGCGTTGGGTGGACTGTGGCGGGTAAAGGTTCCAACGGCGGTACTAATTGACTTCTTGGCTGCCGCGGGTTACGCGGAAGGGAGGAAGGAGGAAGAGACCGGGCACGTGGGCGACTCTCCAAGTCGCGATGAGAATTGAGAGCCGGCTGGACCGGTCAAACCAACAAAGCCGTGTTGCGTGTCTCTGTCTGGCTCGGGTGTGGACGGGACCGGACGACGCTACTGCACAGTCCGGTCGGGCTCGACTCGCGCGCGTACTCACCGTCACTGTTTACTCGCTGCTCGGAACCTAAGAGTCAGCTTGACTCGACTCGACTCGCGTACAAACAAACATTTCAAAAGAAAATACTGTATATGCAAACAACGTTACTTCCTCATTTTTCTTGCGACGACGAGGAGTAGCGAGTCGGTGTCACAAACAGGAAAAGAAAGGAGCATGCACGAAAAGCGAGGGTACATACACGGGGCACACACATAAAACGTTTCTTGGTGACGGGTCCAAGGAAACTAACATCTCTTCTCTGTAGATAATCACGCCAGCAAACGGAATCACGACCCACAGTAACTAACCAAAGAAATCAGGGCACTAAAGTAGAGCCTAGTTGATATACTTCGTATATAGTATCTTATCGACGACACCGGTGATCGGCGAAGTTTCCATGTTGTGTGTGTTCGGCCGCCGGCCATCACATGCTGTTGGGATATGGAGTACCTTTTTATCTGACACCTAAAATTGACGTAGAGGTTCACACATACGTACCTATACTCAGCCTATAAACGCACGCACCTACGAGCACCTTCGAAAACTGAGTCTAATTAAAAAACTGATTCTACGGGTTCTAAGATTGGCGAAGTCACCACGGGCGCCTCGACGTCAACGGAAACGCCGCCTCCCACGAAAAAAATATTCCACCTTTTAATGAGACACTAAAGTGTATCAAATTTAGGATTTTAACCCTGATGGGCTAGGGATTCTGTTGGCCTCCTAAGTCCTAACCATCGAAACATAGGTTGATTCTCTTGAGACGTGGATTACTACTACTTTTGTTATGACGGAAATAGAGACCGTGGTATTGTACTCGCCCTTATCAAATTAATCGACGTGTATTTATCTACATTAGCAAACAAAACATTCGATCAGGTGTAATTAAAGAGACGAAGCCAAAAAAAAAAGTTCTCCATTTCCTCCTGAAGTTTGCTTGTGTTCTCTCTTCTTTTCTAAAACGAGACAAAATCCTTGCCCCAATCTATTAATTATTAACAAAGAAAAAATTATGCAGTTAATTTACAAAAACAGTGCAAAAACCAACTCAAACATACCAAAGTGAAAAGCCCGAAGATTCTCCCAACACACAACAACCACGGTCCTTGCGCTACAACAAAACCCTCCCATGACATTTGGATTTTGTCCCACAGCCGGCTCGTGCAATTATAGGCCAAATATTTCAATCAGAAAAGTGGTGCCAAAGATTGTACCAAAATGACAATGTTCTGATTTGCTCGTTAATGTATCAATATTTTTTTTCTTTCAAAATGGAACCCCTATGTTCTGCATCAAAATGATGCACACATATTTATTTATTAGTATTAATGTAGCAATTGTTGTGTGAGTGGAGCAAACGACATGTCAATGTCAATATGTCATGGCCGGCCTCGAACTAGCATGGTATGTGATAATCTAGGGCAGCCATGGCCAAAAACTCTATGACACCCTTTATCATTTTTTTTTAAATAACCATGTGACATAGTATCGCCATAGATAAACACGATTATTATCTATGAGAGAGTGATCTATTCAATTTATCTAGACATTGAGATAGATTAAACATGCTCGCGTCATTCCGAGGGGCGGCTTGGGCGAAACCCTAGCCGCCGCCCCCATCCATTCTCCTGCCACCATCACAGGAAGCCGGCGGGTAAAGCTCCTCCTAGTAGTGTGCCAGGCTCTTATCTCCAAGCGACTTGTTGCGGGGGTTTCTTGGTCCTCAAATGGTGCTATCTCTAGCCGGAGCTTCACAGTGGCCGTGGACTGCGCGGCTCATCCGGCGGAGAAGGACACCGGGGCGGTGGCCTCGGACTTTTTCATCGACCTTGACGATCGTCGTGGCTGGCTCATGTCCGCGTGGTAGGGGTGGTGGTGGTTTCCTTTTCGGAAAAAAATAATCTGAACTTAAGTTTTTGGGGTACTGTGTTAAAGAAGATGCTCTGACCAGATCCTGAATGGACGGGGGTATGTAATATAGGCAACCGATTGATTTTGTACAGCTTGTACAGACCCCGCGCTGTCGATCTCCATCTCTTCCGCGTCTCGGTCTTCGACTCGGCTACTGAACCTGCGCGGCGTCCCTCTAGTCCTGCCGGTGCCGGTGCCGGAGCCCTCTCCATTGATCCGCGTGTCCCAGAGCTGTAGCCCTGCTCCGGCCGCTGCCGTCATCGGCCGTGCCTTCACTGTGGTGCCTACCCGCCATTCCTGACCGTGCCCAAGCGTTCCTGGTGAGCACCCTGCTTATTTCGCCCCCTCCCGCGGTCCCGCCCTCTCTCTCCCTCGCTGAGCACCGCCGCATGCCGCTGCAAAAGCTCGCCTCCAGCCAGCTTCTGATCACCCCGGCACCTCGCACCGCTCCCAATCGGCTGATAGCTCCACGACATCTGGAGCACGCCAGGAAGTGTCCACGGCCTTCGCTCTAGGAAGTGGCCGGCGTACCACGTTTGCATATCTTCCGCAATCACTACTGCAAGTGCACAGGTTTGGCCTCTCTTTCTGAGCTCTTTTCAGCAATTGGCATTATAGACAGACGGTCAATACATTACCTTCCCCTTTGTTCAGGGTAAACAAGCAGATCGGCTCCGCAGCTTACATCGAAGACCCAGGTCCTAGACTGACTCCCAAGGTAATTTGTCCTCTATTCTAGTAATAGGTATACTCAAGAGTAAATCTAATCGATTCATGCCTAACAAAATTCCAATTGCTGAAGTTAGGGATTAATTAACCAATTGGGGATCAATTTATTTTATCCAATTTCATTATATATGAATAGTACAAAAAGGCTGAACACATTCTCATCTAGACCAACGTCATCTTAGAAACTTTCCATCATCACAATCCATGAACTCCGACTAGTCTATGCAAGACTACAAATAAAATTAGATAGAATCGGAATAGTAACACTTAGCAACAACAAGATAATCCTCGTGCTGCTTAGTGGTAAGTTGTATTCTCGTCGGTGCATTCATTCACTCTTTTTTTCTTTTCTTTGTATTGTTCTTGTTGTTGTCCTCAGACTCTGCTCACCGCTCCTGAGCCTCTCTCCAAACTTCCGCTGCCCCACTCCGGTGAGCGCAATGGCGACCCCTCCACCAGGCTTCGTCCGCGACCTCGCCGTCTCCTTCGAGTGCGAAAGGCATGGTGCGCCGTAGTCAATGTCCATCGGCTCTTGCTCCCGCACGTCCTCCCACGCTCGGTGTGCGGCCTCTTCGTCAACTATATCGACTACGAGCGTCCGCGATTCTTCGCCCGCCCCTCGATGGAGCTTCCAGCCATCAACGGCGATCTTGGCTACTTGCCTGGCTACAACACGGGTCATCATCAAATCGTGGATCACTGCAACGGCCTCCTTATCTATGGTACTGAGTGGACGACGGAGTTCTTCGTGACTAACCCTGCCACGAGACGGTGGGAGAGCCTTCCACGCCTTGATGCACAGAACTACAACACATACCTCGTGTTTGATCCTACTGTATCACCGCACTATGAGGTGTTCGCGATTCCAATGGTGCCCGAGAAAATTATCCCAGTCAAGAAGCCTTCCAATTCTGAAGAGCTAAGTCAATTCTCAGGACCATATTGCCTCAATGAGTTGTTCTTGTTACTGGAAGATACACCACCAGTCAAGGATTTGGAAGAGGAGTACGAAGATGGACCATCGGAATTGTCATCTCAAGAAACCATTGAAGAGGAAACAATTGAAGAGGACGACTTACTGGCGATATCCGCACTTTCACCAACTGAGTGTACAGGCAAGCAAGACGATCCAGAAGCAGAATGGCCACCATCCTCATGGATGCTAGACGTGTTCTCATCTAGTACAAAACAATGGCAAAAGAGGTTATTTGTCCGTCAAGGTGAGGCTTTGGAGACAGTGGCCACTGTGCGACTAGATAGGTTGAACCCAACAGAATGGGGGCCGAGGTGGCGCTATAGTGTGTACTGGGAAGGAGCACTCTATGTGCATTGTCGTGGTGCATTTGTGGTGAGGTATACATCACAAAGGCTTACAAACCGTCCTTCTGAATTCTGGCATTAGTGGTGGCTTTAACACGTGAATTGTTCTGCACAAACATTGCATGAGAAAATGTTCTTAAACATATTCTTTTTATTTTGCAGGTTGTTGCTACAAGATGGTAAGTACCAACTAGTGAAAACACCAATAAATATTGAGGAAAGCCAACATGCAGAACCTTATTTAGGGAAATCGGAAAAGGGGATTTACTTTGCAACAGTTCACTGTCACTCTGAACTTCGGGTTTGGATTTTCAATGTATCAGGTGGTCAGATATCTTGGGAGTTGAAGCATCACATTGATCTTAATCCACAGACAATGATATACCAGCCTAAGGTGATTAATGAAACTTGGTTCTTATATGGTGATAATGATGAAGATGGAACCAATAAAATCCTCGGGCGTGAGAATTGTGAATGGAACTCCGATGACGACAACATTCTCAATATTGATGATGATTATGAATTTTCCAACAGCTATTATTCTTTCCTTGGATTTCACCCCTATAAAGAGATTGTTTTCTTAGAGGTATCATCATTTAGAGGAGTGGCTTATCATCTGAATAGCTCAAAAGTCCATTACCTGGGCAAATTCCGCCCAAAGGATTATTATCAGGGACATTCAAATGGCATATATGAAACATTTCCATACACCCCTTGCATGGTTGGGGAGCTTTCAGAATGTGGTTGAGATTATTCCTTTACTGCTTGGCTTGGGATTTGGTGGTTTGGGTGGAGGGTCGGAGGTAAAGAGTAAAGAGCCAAAAGTTTAACCAGACTGATGTTGGTTGGTTTTGTTTTAGTAAAGTGCTAGAACTACTTATAATTTTTTTTTTCGATATGGGAGCATAGCCCCCTCTGCATCAACCGATGCACACAGCCCTTTCATTTATTTAAAAGATGTTCAAAGTGCGTACTTATTACAATCATGCTGTATCTAAAGTCGAGACAAGAACCAACCAAACAAAGATGAAAAGTATACAAAAACTATCCATCTTCAATTCTTCTAATATGCCGCCATCCAAATAACAGTCCCGAGTGACCGTCGCTAGATGGTTGCATCCAGTAGCCATAATATCCCGCTGGTCCTCCGGAAGTAGGTATGCCCATACTTGTATCCAATGCACCGCACGAAGAATAACCTGCAAAAAATTGGTTCCCTTCTGTTTATTAAACACAATATCATTTCTACTAGTCCATATTGACCAACAAATTGCAGAAACACCAATACGAATACGTTCCTTGTCTTTCTTAGGCACTCCATTCAACCAATTACCGAACATATTAGTAATGTTGGATGGAGGAGGTATGTTATAAGAAAAGAAAACCATCCTCCAAATTAGTTTTGCGAACGGGCAGAAAATAAACAGATGGTCAATGTTCTCATTCTCACCACAGAAACAACATTTTTGACAACCTGTCCACTTTCTCTTTAGCAAATTATCCTTAGTTAACAACACCTTATTACTAAGGAACCACATAAAAATTTTAATCTTGAGCGGGATTTTGATCTTCCAAAGGTACTTGCGCAAAAATCTAGTATGTCCATTCATAAGATCCAAGTACATAGATTTAACTGAGAACACACCCGACTCTGTTAAGTTCCAAATAAACTTATCATTTTCATTAGTAAGATGCACAGACATTAAACGCTCACATAGATGCAGCCACTGATTCCACTTGTGTTCATTTAGAGATCTCCTAAAACCAATGTTAATAGGCACTTGCCTCAAAACCGTAGATACCAACACATTTTTTCTTTGGACAATATTATACAGAGACGGATATTGTTGCGCTAACGGCACATCACCCAACCATATATCTTCCCAAAACCGAATCCTCGACCCATCTCCTACCTTGAATTTGCCCCTCTTAAAAAACTCAGTCTTAACCCGCATTAATCCCTTCCAAAATGGGGATAATTAATCGCCATTTGTAAACTGCCTTCTGGGTCATTTTGTGAACGTGATCATCTTATAAGTACATTCATTATTTAGGAGGTGATCTCTTACTATTTATGCATTTTATTTAGCTAATTGATTCTTATTGTAGTACCAGGATATGTTCTTGTTTCATGTCTACGTTTCTTCACGCTCTTGTTCAGTTTTAAACATGCACAAGTAGATATGTGTGTGCCACTAGAATCTGAATCCTAGTCAAATTCTGCACCCCAATGAAATCTTTGGCGAAGTGTTGCTTATTTTTACTAGCCGGTATTAATTAATTGATTAGATTCACTGTGGCGGTGGCATTCTCCTAATCGGCGATCTGAACGGACGCTGGCTTCAGTTATCCGCTGGGCCATGTAATGGCCACATTTAACACGGGCGATAGCCGGCTCATGGCTCAAGGTGGTCGCCAAGTTGCGACGCGGCGCTTAACGCGCGACCAAAGAGGACGCTATGTGGTTCGCCTTCTCGCGCTGGGCGCTGGCGCTACTAAGAGGCTCGACGACAATGATGGCAAGGTAATCATATGGAAAGTTCCCGGCTACACACCAAGGTCTCCCGCGCGCGCCAAAACGCTCATCGGGGCGCGCCGCGCCCGTTTCCGCCAGGTCGCCGGTTATAAAAGACGGCGGCGGTCTCACACGGACCGCCTCCTCCATCCTCTCCTCCACCTTCTCCCCGGTGCCATGCCGCGCACCTTGCGTGCCACGTGGGCTGCCTCTCGCCGCCGCCCCGGCTGTGTTCCCGCGGGACAGAGGAGGGAGGAGCGCGGCGGGACTCGCCATGGGTCGGCCGGGACGACGGCTGCCCGCTGCGCCGCCGAGGCGCCAGAAGAAGGCCGGCGACGAGATGGCCGAGGCGGGCCATGACGGTCGGGCACGAGACCGCGAACGGCCGGTACGAGGCCGCGGAGGAGGCGGCGCCGCCGCGGGAGGAGCCCGGTCGACGAGGAGGACCTCGCGCCGGCGAACATCAACGCCGCCATCGGGGGCGTCTCGCCGACCTCACGCGCGTGACAAGAGCACGAGGCCACCCGGCGGGCCGG
The DNA here is from genome assembly GCA_030979885.1 of Lolium multiflorum. Lineage (NCBI taxonomy): Eukaryota > Viridiplantae > Streptophyta > Magnoliopsida > Poales > Poaceae > Lolium > Lolium multiflorum. The sequence goes on along the minus strand of JAUUTY010000640.1, from coordinate 119,471 downwards.
CCGGCCGCCGCCGATTAGGCGACCTCCGCATGCAAGCAGCCCGTCACCTCATCCAGATGCCCCCGCCCGAGCGGCGCGCTCCCGAGGATGTCGAGTCGGGCGAGCGCCGCCGCAAGAGCGCAGTGCGCCGGCGCGGAGAACCACGAGGCCCGTGCCCCTCGCCCGCGCTCCCGCTCGGAGGCGCCGCACCGCCGTGGAACGCGCGCCCGCAGAGGTGGAGCTATGCGGGAAGCGGGATGATTCCGCCGGCAGAGGCGGGAGCCGCGCTCGCGCTCGAGGTGCGGCGGACAGAAAGGTGAGGGATGAAGGCCTCCGCCGGTTCGCTTCGCCACCCAACCCGTAAGTCAAGGGGAATCCTCACGCGTACAAAGCCGGCCGCTGAGCTTAAATCCACGGCCCTCGATTTACGAGCCACGAGAGAGTCGCCATGAGGCCGCTGGCCCCGCACGTATTTAGGGATAGGCAGAGCTAAAAAAAAAATTGTAATGGGTTCTTTTAATGAAAATTGTTTATGTCTATGAATGCTGGTTGTGATGACACAGGCGACGCGAAAGCACTAGCTCACGTTCATGTCACGCAAAAACCCAAGCAAGATTTTCGCCTATTATGCCGATTTTGGACGCTACAGATTCATGGTGATGTGTCCACACGCTGTGTTGTTCACGGACGATCCGGATGCTAAGTAGCGCGGATGCAAGCCGCTTGGTCAGATGCTTAATCGCTTATACTCTGGCAACACTATTAATGAATCATGAAGTCGATTTCTTGGATGTCTACCCTGAATTGTTAAGTATGCAATTTGGCTTCAATGGTTCTGCACAAAGTGTGTGCAAAATTAGGAAAACGAAACTGCTACCCATACGACAGATGATCATACGATTTTGGTACGACATCTCATCCAACGCTAGTGCTGCATGCAACGGGCGTGATCAATGCTTCTTATGAATCGTCGTACCAAAATCGGACAAGTTTTGTCGCGTGTATAGCATCACTTAGGAAAACTACTGCGTGCACTGGGACAACTGCTTTCGTTCATCGCTGGAATTATGAAAGGAGCTAGCTAGCTAAACATTCTTACCTTCCACCGTGGATCGTTTTGCTTTTGTTCAGAACATGGAGCATCAGGCCTACGCGATGACTTTGTACATTATTACTAGAAAATTTGCCGCGGCGACGTGCCTTGTTTGTTAGACTGATTGCCATTGCATTCTAGAAGTACCGCAATATATAATCATCTGAAGTACATAAGTGCTGGTGGGGAAGGATTGATCAAAAAAACGTAGAAGTGGTACTCTAGCGGCACGGCAGAATTTTTCCTTAGCACACCTGGGTGATCGTGAAGCGGTGAAAAAAGAGGATAGTATGAACAAAAAAAACACCGGATGATCGTAAGGTGATGGAAAAAAAGAGAGATAGTCTGACAAGGTGCACTAGTTGAAAGATGTGACGTATGAGGGAACAAGTTTTTCAGATATATCGAAAAAAGGCAGTAGTATTTTCGTCATCTAAAAGAGGCGGCGGATGGTTTATTTATTTCCGGAGTTGCTACAAAAGAAAATGCTAGTATTTTCTCCGGCCGAAAGAGGTAGCGAGTGATGGAGTATGTATGTCTTTCTGATTGTACCGTAGGACTATGTAATTGTACTTTTGACGGACAATGTACTAAGTATATTTTTTTGATGGCACAGTAGGACGACACAACATTATTTTCCCCGGAAAAAAGAGAAAACAGGAGGTGCACCAGTTGAAAGATGTGACGTATGAGGGAGCAAGTTTTCCAGAGATATCGAAAAAAGGCAGTAATATTTTCGTCATCTAAAAGAGTCGGTGGATGGTGGATTTATTTCCGGAGTTGCTACAAAAAAAATGGTAGTATTTTCTCCGGCTGAAAGAGGTTGCGTGTGATGGAGTAAGTATGTCTTTCTGATTGTACCGTAGGACTATGTAATTGTATTTTTGACGGAGAATGGACTAAGTATACTTTTTCGATGGTACTGTAGGAGGACACAACATTATTAGATTCCTCGAGTTCTAATGGTAGTAGTTTGTTGTCCCATAGGGGTGTTCGCGATCGAACACTCTCAGCGGGTTTCCTAATACTACTCCTGGTCATGATCCTTTTTTCCTTTTCCTTTACCTTTTAATTGTTTTTATAAAAAATGACTATTGTTTCCTTTAATCAATTAATGGAAAGGCCTGCGCTAGGAACCAGCCGGGATCAGCCGGGTTGATAGACGTTGGATACGACCATGTCTACACAAAACGATATGTCGCTTTCATCTCGAAAGATACTTTGTGAATTTGGCCATACGTTTCAGACGCTATGACGGAGAAATGCGTGAGCAATGACCAATCCCGACAACTCCAAAAAAATTGCATGATGCGCCCACACGGTAGAGCCCACAACCACGTTCACTTCTTTCTTCTCTATTTTTAACCGGTTTGTCTACTCTCTAGTCTCAAATGGGTAAGCTTATTCTTTTCTGAAGATTCTCTATTTATATCACATTTCTTTCTATTTTAAATTTGAAATAGAGGTTCTACCTTCATGTTCTAATTTTTCTATATCCATTACATGACATACCAAAAATAGTTTTAAAAATATGAGAACCCTTGGCGGTAAACATATCCAACAAACTTGGCTGACATATCCAACATTAAAAATTCATATGTAGCATAATGTGATTTTTAATTTTTCATTATCTCTCGGCCAATAGACCTAACAAATCCTTTCCAGCAAAACTCGAGAACATATCCAACATTATGAAAATCTGTATGTGGCATTTAAATAATCTCATTTTTTATCATCTTTTGTCAACAAACTTAAAAAAATGTCAACAAAACTCGCCAACGCACCCAACATTTTGAAAATTCATATGTAGCGTCGAAATAAAATCTCATTTTTCATCATCTATTTGAATATTTGTTCCAACAAAACTCCCGACGTATCAAACAGTACAAAAATTCTTATGTAGCAGCAAAATAAAATCTCATATTTCATCATCTATTTGTCAATAAACTAAAATATTTTTTCCAACAAAACTCGCCAACATATCCAACATTATGAAAATTCACATGTAGCTTTAAAGAAAATGTTATTTTTTGATCATCTCTTTGCCAACTCGTCCAAAATCATTTACAACAAAACTCGCATTTTTTTAGAAATGGGGGAACTCCCCGGCTTTGCATCCAAAGGATGCACACAGCCTTTTATTGCATCATCCAAAAATAGTAAATACTTGTGAATACAAAACAAACATAGGATCATGGATCTGCTAAAGTTGCGACATGAATCAACCATCTAAAAAAAGAGGACAAAGACGATCTAAGCATCTTGTAATCTATTAATATGCCGCCAACCACCCTGGTTGAAGATAGCCCGAACGACCGCCATCAAGCGAGTGCACCCAGAATCCATATGTGCCCGCTGGGACCACATATTTATCCAGTAAGTAGTTCGATGAATAGCCTGCAAAAATTGAGAAGAACCCGCACCGTTAAAAACAATATCGTTTTGACAATTCCAAATTGCCCAAAGTAAAGCGCAGACTCCTATACGAATCCGCTCTTTAACAACTTTGTCAATACCATTCAGCCACTTTCCTAACAAGTTTTTAATATTTGTTGGAGCAGGAATATTAAACGTGAAATAAATAACTCTCCACAACAAGGTTGCAAAAGGACACCTGATGAAAAGATGTTCTATAGATTCCTTAGAATCACAAAACACACATTTAGTACAACCAGTCCACTTCCGCTTTGCCAAGTTGTCTTTAGTAGTAAGACTTTCCGATTCAAAAACCACATGAAAATTCTGATTTTCAGTGGCACTTTTAATTTCCACGGGTATTTTTTCAAAAACCGAGTGTGTCCACTCATGAAATCAGTATAAAGAGATTTAACTGAAAACTTCCCAGAAGTTGTTAAGTTCCAACAAAAGATATCCGGCTGATCATTAAGTAGTACCTCCATCAAACGTTCTACTAAACTCAACCAATCTTCCCATGTTGAACCCCTTAAAATCCAATTGAAAGTAATATTCAGTGTTGGTTGATTAAGAACATCCGCGACCCTCACATTTCTATGAGCCACCTTGTTAAAAAGTACCGGATAGTGAACAGAAAGAGGAGAATTGCCAAGCCAAGAATCCTCCCAAAACCGCGTAGTCAGTCCATTGCCAACACTAAAAGATCCTCGTTGAAAGAACTCATCTTTCACACTTAGAATACCCTTCCAGAAGGGTGAATCCGTGGGTTTAGCTTGAACTTGGGACATGGTATGAGACCTAAGATATTTGTTATGCAACAACTCCTGCCACATACCTTGTTCATTAAGTAACTTGAAAAGCCATTTGCTTAACAAGCACTTGTTTTTAATATCTAAAACCTCAATCCCTAAGCCCCATTGATCCTTCGGTCTACAGAGAATGTTCCATTTTGTCAATCTATATTTTTTTTTAATTGATCGCTTTGCCAAAAGAAACGCGACCTATAGAAATCTAGTCTTTTCCATACCCCTTTGGGTATTGGAAAAAAGGATAATAGAAACATAGGTAAACTTGACAGAACGGAATTAATTAAAACAAGACGATCTCCATAAGATAGTATCTTTCCCAACCAACACCCTAATTTTTTCTCAAACTGATCCTCCACAGGTTTCCATTCTTTGTTTAAAAGTTTTCTATAGTGAATAGAAATTCCCAGATATTTAAATGGTAACGAGCCAACCTCACACCCAAAGATTTGTCGATAGTCTTGCTGTATATCCTTAGCTTTACCAAAGCAAAATATCTCACTCTTATGAAAGTTGATTTTCAGACCCGACAGTTGCTCAAACAAGCATAGAATAAGCTTCATATTAACAACTTTCTCTACATCATGCTCCATAAAAAGAATCGTGTCATCGGCATATTGTAGAATTGATACCCCACCTTCTACAAGGTGGTCTATCAATCCCCCGACTTGTCCATTCTCTTTCGCCCTTGCAATGAGAATAGCCAACATGTCCGCAACAATATTAAAAAGCATGGGCGAGAGGGGATCACCCTGTCGGAGACCTTCCAAAGTTTGAAAATAATGACCTATGTCATCATTCACTCTTATACCGACACTTCCCCCTTGAACAAACCTCGCCACCCAATCACACCACATAGGTGGAAAACCTTTCATACGCATAGCTTGCTGTAAAAATGCCAAATTCACCTTATCATAAGCCTTCTCAAAATCTATCTTAAAAATGATACCATCCATTTTTTTCCTATGAAGTTCATGGATGGTTTCGTGAAGCACAACAACTCCCTCTAAAATATTTCTTCCTGGAATAAACGCAAATTGTATTGGTCTAATTACCTTATACGCCAAAGCAGTCACTCTATTTGTGCCAACCTTAGTAAAAATCTTGAAACTAACATTCAACAAACAGATAGGCCTATATTGCTCTATTCTACTAGCATCTTCTTTTTTAGGGAGTAGTACACCAAAATTTAATTTAAATAGAGGCAAATCACTAGTCCGCAACTGCACAAACATGGCCATCAGAATCCTCCTTTATCACTTCCCAATTTTTTTGGTAAAACTCCGTTGGCAAGCCGTCTTGCCCGGGAGCTTTATTTCTCTCTATTTGCATTACCGCTTCCTTCACCTCATCCTCCGTAAATACAAGAGAAGTGATTGTTCCTCCCTACATGAGCTGGACTACCCGTATCAACCAAAAGAGGAGTATGATCCGATCCTGTACGAGTCAGGCCACGTACAGTTACTAAAGGAAACTTCTGTTCCCATTGAACATATGCTAAAATCCGATCTAACTTCTCATATGTAGGCGTATCTCGTCTGCTGGCCCAGGTAAACTCTCTACCTGAATTTTCCAACAGCTATTATTCTTTCCTTGGATTTCACCCCTATAAAGAGATTGTTTTCTTAGAGGTATCATCATTTAGAGGAGTGGCTTATCATCTGAATAGCTCAAAAGTCCATTACCTGGGCAAATTCCGCCCAAAGGATTATTATCAGGGACATTCAAATGGCATATATGAAACATTTCCATACACCCCTTGCATGGTTGGGGAGCTTTCAGAATGTGGTTGAGATTATTCCTTTACTGCTTGGCTTGGGATTTGGTGGTTTGGGTGGAGGGTCGGAGGTAAAGAGTAAAGAGCCAAAAGTTTAACCAGACTGATGTTGGTTGGTTTTGTTTTAGTAAAGTGCTAGAACTACTTATAATTAATCGCCATTTGTAAACTGCCTTCTGGGTCATTTTGTGAACGTGATCATCTTATAAGTACATTCATTATTTAGGAGGTGATCTCTTACTATTTATGCATTTTATTTAGCTAATTGATTCTTATTGTAGTACCAGGATATGTTCTTGTTTCATGTCTACGTTTCTTCACGCTCTTGTTCAGTTTTAAACATGCACAAGTAGATATGTGTGTGCCACTAGAATCTGAATCCTAGTCAAATTCTGCACCCCAATGAAATCTTTGGCGAAGTGTTGCTTATTTTTACTAGCCGGTATTAATTAATTGATTAGATTCAGCTGTGGGCTAAGGGCATCTCCAACCGGGCGACCCAAACGGACGCGCTGGGCCATCCGTTTTGGGCCGTTTGGGTGGCCGCGCGGACACGCGGACAGCGCCCCGCGTCCGCGTGTCCGTTTGGGTCGCACGCGGCGCCCAACGCGGCGACCCAAAGAGACGCCACGTGGTTCGTCTTCCTTGCGCGGCGCTGCGCCATGGCAGGTCCGACGGACAGCCATGGCGGGCGGTGGAACGCGCTGGAGCACCCCGCGCGCACCAGCCCCGCGCGCTAAACGCTATTGGGCGCGCTCGCGCCTGCTTCCCGCCAGTCACGTTATAAGACGGCGGCGGTCTCACATAGGACCTCTACGACGACGCCGCCGACGAGGTCCTCGAGGAGGTCTCCAACGGCTTCTTCCGCATCGCCAGGGTGCCCCCGCCGCCGCCCTCCCCCTCCGACGACGACGGCCCGATCTCCTCCGCCGACGACGAGGCGCCCGCGTCCGCGTCGGCCTCCGGGGAGAGCGAGTACTTCGGCGCCAGGGAGGGTGCCGCGGACGCTGGCACGAACGCGAACGGCCGGTACGAGGTCGCGGAGGAGGGGCGGCTGGCGGAGCCGGACGGACGGAGGACCTCGCGCTGGCGAACATCAATGCCGCCATCGAGGAGCGTCTCGCCAACCTCACGCGCGTGACGAAGGAGCACGAGGCCCCTGGCGGGCCGGCCGGCCGCCGCCGATTAGGCGACCTCCTCGGCCGCTATGCGAGCAGCCCGTCACCTCATCCGGGAGATGCTCCCCGCCCGAGCGGCGCCCGTGAGGATGCCGAAGCCTGGCGCAGCGCGGCTCGCAAGAGCGCATGCACGCGTGTGGAGGAACCACGAGGTCCGTGCCCCCGCCCGCGTCCGCCTGGAGGCGCGCGCGACCGCCGTGGAACGCGCGCCCGGCAGGAGGTAAGAGCTATGCGGGAAGGATGATTTCGCCGCAGAGGCGGAGCGCCGCGCCCGAGGGTGCGGCGGACGAGCGAGGAGGATGAAGGCCTTCGCCGAAGCCGCCGCTCGTTCGGCCACAATGCGCTCACCCAGCTGCTAAGCTGGTGTGAATCCTCACGCGTACAGGCCCGCCCGCGTTGAGTGAAATCCACGGCCCCGAGGGCGAGCCGGCGAGGAGTCGCCGGCGAGGCCACGGCCCCGTACGTATTTAGGATAGAAGTAGGAGCTAAAAAAATTGTAATGGGTTCTTTTTAATGAAAAATTGTTTATGTCTATGACACGCGGGCTGTGGCGGACAAGGCAGACGCGAGCGATTAGCTCAAGGTCAGCACACGTAAAACTGCCAAGATTTCATGGCGAGGCTGATCTGACGCCGCTGGCATCCGCTTTAGGGACGTAACCGCTACTGGCCGTGCTTATCGCACTGACCATCCTGACGCCGCAGCGCCGGATGGTCGCCCGGTTGAAGATGCCCTAACTGCTGCATACTCTGGCAACATTATTAATGAATCATGAAGTCGATTTCTTGGATGTCTACCCTGAATTGTTAAGTATGCAATTTGGCTTCAATGGTTCTGCACAAAGTGTGTGCAAAATTAGGAAAACGAAACTGCTACCCATACGACATATGATCATACGATTTTGGTACGACATCTCATCCAACGCTAGTGCTCACTACACAGAAAATGCTTTCGCTGAGGCTCCCATAAGTCGCTAATGTAGCGAATCAAGGATTGACGCAGGTTTTAGTCGCTGTTCGGGACGCTGAATCGGGGTGACCAGCCAGCTCGCCTGTGGCGCTGTGGCTGTGGGCCACAGACGTAGGTCGCTGGCTGGCCAGCCAATCATGATCAGTGTTGCGGTTCAAGGTTTTTAGTCGCCGTTGGTTTGATAACTGCTGCTAAAGCCGCTCTATATATACCCACCCAAAGAATGAACACTTAGCCATTTGGTGCCATTTTCTTCACAAGCTTCACAAGTGGGTGTTAGGTTTGTTTTTGGTTCCTCTTATGCACATAAGGTGTTTGATGAAATGCCCCAAGAGCATGAAACAAACATGATATGAAGTGTTGGAGCCACACTTGAGCTTTCTCATTTATTTTTCCTCCTCGATCGCGGTTAGCAACTTGAACCTTTGATGTGTCGTTGATAAAATGTGCATGTGTGTGTAGTTCATTGTTTAATTTATATTGTTTGTAGCTAGTTAGTTTAAAAAATGCATGATGGTTAATTATATATTTTATATTATAATAATGCAGATGAATCGACAATGGATGTACGGTAACCGACTCTCCGGCGAGTTCGCTACGGGTTTGAAAGATTTCCCGTAGTGGCTAATGCGAACAAGCTGGGGTTTTGTTATTCCGTCCATGTGTTAAATGTAAGAATCGGAATGGTTACTCTTCCTCAAGAGATGTTCATATGCACCTGCTTCGGCACGGTTCCATGCCAAGCTATAATTGTTGGACCAAGCATGTAGAAAGAGGGGTTAGGAAGAAGATGAAGAAGGTGATGATTTCATCGATGAAAGCTATCTGCTCATTTCGGTGATACTTCATGGAGGATGCTGAAGGTGATTGAAGGGGAAGGTTAAGAAGAGGCACGTGATGATCCCGTTGATGATCTTGGTCGGACCATTACTGATGCACGGAGACGCCTGCGAAACTGGAAAAGAGAGGGAGAATTTGGATCGCATGTTAGAGGACCACAGGAAGGAAGATGGAGTTCGATACGTCTCAAACGTATCATAATTTCTATGTTCCATGCCACTTTATTGGATGATATCTACATGTTTTATACACATTATATGTCATTATTATGCTTTTCCGGAACTAACCTATCGACGACGAAAGGCCGCCTTTGTCAAGCAGTTTTTGGTTTCGTAAATCCTAGTAACGAAATATTCTCAAAATTGGACGAAACACGCCAGAACCTTATTTTTCCCGAAGCTTCCAGAGCACCTAGTGGGGATGAGAGGGAGCAAAGGCCCCACACCACACCCCGCGCGGGTTAGGGAGGCTGCGCTCTCCTTATGGTGTGGGCACCTGTGGGCCCTCCGACTCTCTCTCTCTCGCCTATTTAAGCCTCCCCGACCTAAAACCCCGACAGAGACCACGATACGAGAAAACCTTCCAGAGCCGCCGTCGCCATCGCGAAATCAAGATTCGTGGGACAAAGAACTCTCTCGTTCTCGCACTTCGTCGATCGGGAATTGCCCCGAGTCGCTCTCCACCGCCGTCTTCCACCGCCATCTTCACGCCATCGCTGCCTCCATGATGAGGAGGAATTCACCCCCGGGGCTGAGGGCCCCGCTGTAGCTATGTGGTTCATATCTCTTTATGATCTAGTTGAATATCGTTTGTGTGATACTCTAGTGATGTTATTAAAGTACTCTATCCTCCTCCATGATGTTAAAGGGGATAGTGTGTGCACCGTGTGAGTACTTGGCATAGGCTATGATTATGATCTCTTGTAGATTATGGCGTAATTATCGTTATGATGGTATTGATGTGTATTATTCCTCCTACATATGCATGAGATGGTGATAGTGTGCATGCTATGTTAGTTCTTGTGTAAACTATGTTGATCTATCTTGCACTCTAAGGTTATTTAAATATGAACATTTTATTGTGGAGTGTTAACTCCCGCATTGAGGGTTCGTGTAATCCTACGCAATGCTTTCATCATCCAACAAAGAGTGTAGAGTTGTCCTATTATGTGATCATTGTTGAGAGACCACTGAGTGAAAGCAGATCCTCAGGTCTTGTTTCCAATAATCGAAAACACCGTTTACTATCGTTTGCATGTTTACTCGTTGCCATATTTTATTCAGATTGCTATTACCACTCATATACATCCATACCATTATTTTACTATCTCTTCGCCGAACTAGTGCACCTATACACCCAACAATTTGGTGGTGTTGGGGACACAAGTAGGCCTCTTGCTTTGCGATTGGCTAAGTGTCATTGAAGAGGATATCTTTGACCTTCTCCTCCCCTAGCGCTCGATAAACCTTGGGTAATCCACTTAAGGGAAACTTGTCGCTGTTCTACAAACCTCCGCTCTTTGAGGCCCAACACTGCCTACAAGAATAGAAGCACCCGTAGACATCAAGCACTTCTTCTCGGGCGCCGTTGCCGGTGGAGGAAAGGTAAAGGTACTCACACTCCGGTTCCAAGTAACAGTACTTTTCGCATTGTAAGTACTCCAAGCTATTTCCTTTAGACTCTACAATTACATCTTTTTGTTTCTTGTTTTTATTTTTCACTATTAGGCATAATGGAAAACAACAAAAAAATTAGGGATATCTTCTTATTCTATTTCCCGATTTAAGACATGGATGGTTTGATGCGAAATTAAAAAACCCATGGAACTTTATTTACATGATAGTAGCAATGTTATTAGTATGAATGCAATTACCGCTAATGTGCTATGAAGAAGTCTAAGCTTGGGGAAGCTAGTTTACATAACAATAATCTTTTTAGCTCCTCCGCTTTGAAAGAAATATTGCCCTGATAATGCTTTATCTCCATATGCATAACCTAATGATGCTTCGATATTTTAAATCCACCTCGCTGAAAGTATTCCGATAAAATACCCATGGAAATTATTGAACGTGTTATGGATAAACGTTATATGACGGGGATGGAACTGTCCATCCAGGTGATCATTTATCGTTTTTGCATGAATTATGCGTTATTCAAGTGTGCGTGTATTGCTATGGATGAAGTTATAAAGAAATTATTTGTTATATCGCTATCCGGTGAAGGGGCGCATTGGTATAAACTATTGAAGGACTGGCTTCTCCTGATTGGAAGGATATTGTGCCTCTATTTTATTCCAAGTTCTATCCTCCAAGTGAAATTAACAAAGATCGAAACCATATATATAATTTTTGGCCTCATGATGGAGAGAGTATTGCCTAAGAATGGGAGAGATTGAAGACTTTAATGCTCAAATGCCCCAATCATGAGCTTCCTGTTTAATATCATTGATAATTTCTATGCAAGACTTTCTTTTTCAAGATAAAACCTTGTGGATACCACTTGTTCTGGATCATTCACGAACAATAAAGAAAGAGTTTAAAATGGACCTTCTTGATCGGATTAAGGAGAATACTGAAGATTGGGAGAATCCTCAAGGTTCGTGTATAAATTATGATTATGAATGTATTGAAACTTTCATGGATACTGATAAATTTCCAAATATGAGTGCTACTTATGGTCTTGACTCTCAAGTTGCTGCAAATCTTTATAAAGCCTTTGCTTCTAATTTAGAATTGCCTAAAAAGAATTTTGATAAGTATCATGAACCTTTTAAAGAGGCTTGTATGAAGGATGAAATTGTTATTAATGATTGCAATAAGCATGCTCAAACTCCTAAGAATGCCATTTCCTATAAGCACGTTAATTTTTGTAACACATAAATCTTTGTGGAATTAATCAAATCGAGGAAGAATATTGTATCCATCATAGGAATGAAAACTAGAAAGTGGTCTAGGGGTCTCTTGATGATCTTGGAGAAAAAGTGTATGCCTCTTTATCCTTTTATTTGTGAACTTGCCATAGAGTTGGTCATTTTAATTTTCAATGTTCTCCAATGATAATTCAAACCCCATGAGTGCTGTAATATATTGTGATGATGAAATTACCCAATAAGCATGATGAACTTACCTTATTTTTGAAGTGTGAAGAGTTGTCAAGAAAATTTCTTTGTTAAATATTAACGATCTTGATATTGATGATGTCCTCGCATGGTTGTCTTTCTTATTGCATTGATAATAGCCATACAAATACTTTCATATACAAAATATTTAGAAGATGACACCTTGTCAAAATATGATAGGACCGCTGTGTTTTCAACTCAATTAATGAGAAGGAGGGACCTCCCAAGTTTCTTCTATTGTTTCTAAAAGTAAATCGGGTTATGCGGATAAGCCACCCTTCAAGCCTCTTCCTCCTAAAGAAGGGAATGAGGAGAATGAAAAGAAGAAGAAGAAGAAGGGAAACGAAGAAGAAGAAGAAGAGAATAAAAAGAAAGAGGTAACGTCATATCCCCTCCCCGCGTGATAACGCTAGGTAACCGTAGGTATGTTAGCATGTTGCTCCCAATGATTATTGTGACAATGAATCTGAGTATACGACGATCTTCCTATGCCCTTTACATACATTAGCGATCATGATTTGAATGAGCACTACCTTCGATATTGGAAATCTCTTTGGTACTGATTATGAAAGTAATGATGATAGCATTATTCATGTCCCCTTAAACGATGATATTGAAAGCCTTAAGCTTGGGGATGCTGTGCTTGAAGATCCTATATTTGAGATTTCTACTTTTAGTGAAAATGATGATATTACATATTCATGTTTAGATAATTACTGTAGAGATGTATATGACACATGCTACGATTATCCTTATGAAACTTGTCATAGTTATGATGGGCTTGCCAAAAACAATTCTTTTAATATGCAACTTGTTTACCATGTTCAAATTCTTGATAATAATCTTGCTCCAATTACTATTAATGAGAATAACTCTTCTTATGCTAAAATTAATGATACTTCTATGCATATGAACCATGATAAGAATGTTTTAAGTGACTGGTATATTGTGGATTTCATCAATGATGCTACTGAAAGTTATTATGAGAGAGGGAAATATGGTTATATGCATCTTAATAATAAGTTTCCCCTCTTTATGTTGAGAATCTTTAAGTTACTCGTGGTTTATCCTCTTATGCTTGTCACTTTGCTCTGCATGAATTCATTTGTGTATAAGATTCTTTTGCATAGGAAGCATGTTAGGCTCAATTGTGTTTTGATCAATTGGTACATTTGGAGTGACTAAGAAGGATCAATGCTTACTTATTCGTTTAATTTCACGTGTTAAATTGTCTAAATCTTTGTTCAAAACCTAGGATTTGGACCACAAGATTCAAATGCAAGTAAAAATAATTAAAAACGTGAAAATGAAAAACCAAATCACATAGTCTTCTTATGTCATATAAGCATTCAAGTTGATAAACAAGGTCTAGACATATTCAAACCGCATAAATCATATTCATAATTTCAACCCTAAACTGCCTTACAGGTCAAGCTTGTGAAGAGAAGTGGTTTTGGTTTCAAACATCGAATTTCAAAACCTCCCAAAAGCTTCATTTTAGAGTGACTAAGAAGGATACATGCTTCCCTTTTACATTTTCATGTTTTAAACTGTTTAAATTATCTTCGTCAAACCTAGGATTTGACGTAGATACAACGTAACAAATTCAAAAAAATCAGAAAAATGAAACCAAATCACATGTCTTCTTATGTCATATCGTATAATCAAGTTGATAAACAAGGTCTAGATATATCCAAACTACATAAATCATGTATCTACCCCCTGGTCGATCTTATGAAGTCTAGTATGAAGGGAAGTCGCTGGTTTCAAACATTGAAATTTAAAGAACATCCCAAAAGCTTCATTTTAGAGTGACTAAGAAGGATACAGACTCCCTTTTCATTTTCATGTTTTAAATTTGTTTAAATCTTGTTCAAACCAAGGATTTGACCAAGATTCAAATGGCCTAAAATTCAGAAAAATGAAAAGAATGAAAACCAAAGCACATAACATTCTTATGTCATATGTATGTTAAGCATTCAAGTTGATATAAAAGGTCTAGACATATGTCAAACCTAGGATTGGACTAGCTAAGATTCAAATGGGCATAACAAATTCAAAAACAAAAACCAAACACATAGTCTTCTGATGTCATATAGCAAGCATTCAAGTTGATAAACAAACTTGTTTAAATCATATCAAACCTTAGATTTGACCAAGATTCAAATGGCATAATTTTAAAAAAATTGTAAAATCAAGGCACATAGTCTTCTTATGTCATATAGTAAGCATTCAATTAAGTTGATAAACAAGTCTAGACATATTCAAACTAAATTCACGTGTCTATCTACCCCTAACCCTAAACTCTGCACTAAGAGAAGTGGTTTTGGGTTTCAAACATGGATATTTCAAAAACCCTCCCAAAAACCTTCATTTTGGAGTTAATAAGAAGGATCAAGGCTTACTTTTTCATTTTCATGTTTTAATCTTTTTTTAAATCTTTGTCAAACCTAGGTTTTGACCAATATTCAAAAGGGCATAATTAAAAAAATGAAATATCAAGGCACATAGTCTTCTTTATGTCATATAGTATATTCAATTAAGTTGATAAACAAGCTCTAGACATATTCAAACCAAAATCATGATGTATCTACCCCTATATATCCCTAAACCCTAACTTATGAAGTCAGGCCAGTAAGAGAAGTGGTTTTTGGTTTAAATCATGGAAATTTCAAAACCTCCCAAGAGCTTCATTTTGGAGTGACTAATTAAGAAGCATACATGCTTACCTTTTCATATTCATGTTTTAAACTTGTTCAAATCTAGGTCAACAAACCCTAGGATTTGATGAAGAATCAAATGGGTATAAAAATTTAAAAACAAGCTCTAGATAAGCTCAAGTTGAAAAACAAGTTCTAGACATATTCAAACCAGAAAAATCATGCATGTACCCCTATATATATCCCTAACCTCCGATTTATGAAGTCAAGCATGAAGAGAAGTGGTTTTTGGTTTCAATCATGGAAATTTCAAAACCCTCCCAAGAGCTTCAATTTGGAGTGGCTAAGAAGGATAGATACTTAATTTTTCATATTTATGTTTTAAACTAGTTTAAATCATGGTCAAACCTAGGATTTGACCAAGATTCAAATGGGCATAAAAATTCAAAATAAATGAAAAAAAAAAAAAAACCAAGGCACGTAGTCTTCTTATGTCATATAGTAAGCATTCAATTAAGTTGATAAACAAGGTCTAGACATATTCAAACCAGAAACATCATGTATCTAGCTACCCTAGCCCTCAACTCTGTCTTATGAAGTCAAGCATGCATGAAGAGAAGTCGTGGTTTTTGGTTTCAAACATGGAAATTTTAAAAACCCTACCAAGATCTACATTTTGGAGTGACTAAGAAGGATATATGCTTAATTTTTCCTATTCATGTTTTATTAAACTTGTTTAAATCATGGTCAAACCTAGGATTTGACCAAGATTCAAATGGGCATAAAAATTCAAAAAAACAAAAAATGGAAAATCAAGGCACATAGTCTTCTTATGTCACATTAGTAAGCATTCAATTAAGTTGATAAACAAGGTCTAGATATATTCAAACCAGAGAAATCATGTATCTACCCCCTAACCCTAAACTCTATCTCATGAAGTCAAGCATGAAGATATGTGGTTTTTGGTTTAAAACATGGAAATTTCAAAAACCCTCCCAAGAGCTTCATTTTGGAGTGACTAAGAAGGATATATGCTTAATTTTTCATATTCATGTTTTCAACTTGTTTAAATCATGGTCAAACTTAGGATTTGACCAAGATTCAAATGGGCATAAAATTAAAAAAACAATAAAATGAAAAACCAATGCACATAGTCTTCTTATGTCATATATATAGTAAGCATTCAATTAAGTTGATAACAAGGTCTAGACATATTCAAACGAGAAAAATCATGTATCAAGCTACCCCTAACCCCAAACTCTGTCTTATGAAGTCAAGCATGAAGAGAAGTACGTGGTTTTTTGGTTTCAAACATGGAAATTTCAAAAACCCTCTCAAGAGCTTCATTTTGGAGTGACTACGAAGGATACATGCTTAATTTTCATATTCATGTTTTAAACTTGTTTAAATCATGGTCAAACCTAGGATTTGACCAAGATTCAAATGGGCATATATGAATCTTTAGCAGGTGCGTTTTTTACTAATCCATATGGAATATTTTGATAAAACCCTTTTAGAAGGCTTTGTTAAGGCCTCAAGGACAATGAGTTGGGAGGAGGCCAGGTAGACTGTAGCTAGGCATTGATTCGGAATTTATGATGCTTGCGACTTGCTTGCGTGGCTTGTTGATTTCCCAGGTGACGCAGCTTTTTTTGACTGCCCAGCCATGGATAGGTCATAGGAGTGCAGAGCTGTAGGCGGTGCGGATAAGTACGCGGGGCATTGATGATGTAGGTGTGTTCGGTTGCCCACGCGAGTGCAGAGCTGTAGGGTTATGCGAGTAGGCCTTTAAACTGGGAGGTGGCACAAGAAGATTTTAGTAAGGAATGGTTCCTTTCCAGAGGAATGGAATGGTTCCATCCCCGCGTTCGGTTTGGACAAAAAGGAGGTACAGAATGGTACTGTTTTTTGTTCGGTTGGAGGAATTGGAGAGCAGAACGGAATGTGGTTAAACTAAACTTTTGTCTAAGAATCGTAATTAACAATGGCAAATAGCCTTTTAAATCTTAAAATCGTAATTAACAACGCCTAATGGCCTTTTTAATCTTAAAATCGTAATTAATGTTATTTTTTGTATGGTCGGGGAATTTGGAGAGTAGAACGGAATGAAGTTAAAGTTTAATCTTTTGTCTAAATATCGTAATTAATAGTGGCCTTTTTAATCTCAAAATCATAATTAACAACAACTAATAATTTTTTTGGTTGGATTAGTGAAGTGCTTTGTAATTAATAGCGGCTAAGTAACAGCCGTTCCACCACATTCCACCGATTCGGTGGAATGGGTGCATTCTGCATATGGGGAGAATATTCCCTTTCGAGGAACCACTCGGTTCCGTTCCATTCCACAACCGAACACAAGAATGGGCTCTAGGTGCGGAACGGTTCCATTCCATTCCACTTGGTTCTGGAACCGAACACACCCTAAATGCGTTGCAATGGAAAATGACAGTGTGTGGTGGCCTGATGGTGAAGAAGAAAGGTCGGGCGAAGAGTTGTTGGCTAGAGTCGGTTTTATACGAATCGACGAGGTGCGGGATAGTTTGATTTTAAGGGCTCCTTTCATTCACAGGATAGGGAAATCATAGGAGTAGGAATGTAGGATTGGGATTTGGGATGACATGTGTAGTTAAATCCTATAATAAGATGAGTTGCGTTTGATTGCGCCAAATGAATTTTTCCATGAGGTAGGACCAAATATTTAATCCTATACTAGGATTTGCACTACTTGATGATTCCTATAGGATTATTTCCTATTGGATATGTTCATATGAATCAAACTACTAGTGTAGGAAATATTCCTATAAGATCTAAATCCTATTATCTTATACCAACCTAATATGAATCAAAGAAGCCCTAAAGGATTTTCGAAGGAATCATGTACGAAGTATGATTTTTCTAAGTCACCCAACATATATACTAGGAATAGAACTAAGTAGTACCATATACTTAGGCCCGCATGCACAAATATTAAGTGTGGATTGAGGAAGTCGATAACTTGGGAAAAAACTTTCGCAACTGCACACCTATGTTACCACCCTTGCGACGCTAATTGTCGTAGAGCTGACCTAGAACGAACTCTTGTCTCGGTTAACATGAGAGAGATAAGGGATAAATACAATTGTGATACACTTTCCTAATATTTTGTTGAATGAGATAATCTTGTGTTTTCCTAATAGGGTTAATTAAGTACACATTTGGCAGCTCGTGTGTTGCATACGTTGGTGAACTTTAGACCCCAACTATATATTATTATTTGAACTCACCTCTAACACTTAATTATGTATAATAAGGTCCCTAACTAACCTCAAACACAATTAGGTATAACAGCGGTCCATAACTAACCTCAAACACTTAAGGTCTTACATTGCCCCTTAGACTACCCCTTACCCTCAGCGACGTACGCAACATGGTGTTTGGGTTGAATGGCCCACCCTATTTTAAAATGTTTTAGTTAATTAATTATGTAAAAAATTATCACATATAAAGTGGAAAAAAGAAAATTAGTAAGGTGTGCCCACCTGGCCTACGGTTGTTTTGTGCGTCCTCCACTGCGTACTCCTCTTGATCTGTGACGATGAACATAGTTCTTTAGAACACATGCAACACTTACAGTTGATAGGCCGTTGCAAAGCTAATCAATGATAAAACCTGCTTTTATAATCC
Source organism: Lolium multiflorum (assembly GCA_030979885.1). NCBI lineage: Eukaryota > Viridiplantae > Streptophyta > Magnoliopsida > Poales > Poaceae > Lolium > Lolium multiflorum. The sequence goes on along the minus strand of JAUUTY010000640.1, from coordinate 100,973 downwards.
ATTGTACTTTGATTTAATTAGTCCCTCTAATGGACCCCAACTATGTGTGCTTGAGATTTAGCAAAATGCTTTGCCGCCGTGCCACATAACAAATAATAAACAGACCAATCAAGTTTTTATCATTGCTAGACCTAACTAAGTGTTCAAGTGCTCAATTTTGACCACATTAGAGTTGAGGGGCCAAACATAATTCTTAAATACGTGAGGGACCGAACATATACTTCTAAACACCCGAGGGACAAGACAAATTTGAGTACTATTGTTATTATTAGACTAGTCACAATGGGGAGTATCATATAATAGTATCATACATATGATACTAATGTACGATATTATTTTCACAGTCCATATTATCATCATGTAGTAGTATAATATGTTACATGTATTTAGGGATTTGTAGAATCTCAATACAAAAGTGTGTACAAGATTTGTTTGGCAGTAATTTTTCTAGTTCTACATGATATGATACGATATCTACCTATGATACCACTATCGTCTCTTTCATCATTAACTGATATGACACATCAACATTTTGCATGCATGTAGTGCATGATACTACTTATGATATTGCCATTGCGAGTAGTCTCCCTTTGTCCTAGAGTACAATGCCAATTTGTTTTCAGAGGCAAACTTAGACTAATACTTGGGCCCGCCAATTATGAGTTGCATGTCATTCAAAACTATATCATCGGATGCTTGTTTCGATGAACTTTCCAATGGTATATTTTGCGGATGTCATAAAATTAGGCTGGTCATACTATTTCTATAGTGGGTAGTATCATGGAGTAGTATCATAGTAATGCTACATTTATTATTTTTTAGAATCTCAATGCAAATTTGTGTACAAGATTTGTTTAGCATTAAGTTTTCTCGTTGTTTGCGCTATGATACAGTATCTACCTATGTTACACTAATCTCCTCTCTCCTACTTAATTAGCTGCCACATCAACATTTTTGTGGGACCAATGTGTATGATACTAGCTATGATACTAGCACTATCATGTGGGTACCTAAATCTCGAGTCAAAGTTTGACACGAAACCGATGTGGACTTTATTCATGGTGGAAGGGAGTAACAATCATAAGCACATTATTATTATTGTTTGAACAACATTTTATTTGATGTGCCATAAGAAGTTTAGAAACTCCTAGCCTGCGGAGGTGGCGTTTTGGCACACGCGTGCATATGCACCAATTATAGAAAATGATTAAAAAAATTATATAAATGTTAATTTTTTTGGTATACATTGTGACATCATATGTTCGTTCACAAGTTTTCGTGGAAAAACGACATTTTGTGTGGCGTGTAAAAAAAGGCAAAAAATATACTGTACGTAGTCGTGTTACAACATCAAAATTTGTCTTTTTTATAGGAGCCACATAATTTTTTTGTGAGAAAACTTGTGTACCAACATAAAATGTCTAGATATACATGTAAAATTTTAGTTTAGAATTTTTTGACACTTTGAAATATGGATTCACATAATGGGAGCATATGCTCCTATGAGGCAAAGTGCATTTCCGCTAGCCCCCGCCATTTCTTATATCTCTATATTGTCTATATATCTATACCTCTACCTCTACCCCCTTGGATTCCTGAACAGACGTACAGTACTAGTAGGGCCTACTATTTATTATTATTACATACTCTAAAAAAAAACCTACTGCAGCCAAAATTTAATATCATCGAGCGGTAAAATTCCCCGCCAACGCCCAAATATCTCGCGCCGCAAAGTTTCAGATCTGCGAATATTTTTTTCCTCAAAAGAAGGACTGCGAAATTCCCTTCTACTCCTCTATCGCCCAGCTTCGCCCTAGTTTCGCCCGCAAGCCCTCAGAGAAACCGCCCCTCTTGCCTACCTCCAGATCTTCCCGGCCGCCGCACTTCGCCGTTCAAGCTGCCACGGCTTCAAACCCCGAGGCTGCCCTATCCGCACCTACTCCGGCGTCCACCGCACCGTATCTCGTTCGCCGACTCTATCGACCACCGCACCTGACCAGCTTCGCCGACACCGACGCCACCGTGCACTGCACATCATCTGCTTCACCGACCTTCTAGTTCGGCCGGCGCGCTGAACACTTCATCGACCGCCCAGCATGTCCTTCTCCGACCCCCCAAGATCTGCTTCCCCGGCACCCACCGCAACAGCAGTCCCCTCGCCGACCTCCACGTCACCCGTAAGAACGCGGAACACGTCTAAACGCCGCCCAGAAATAGGTAACCAGACATCCCTGCGCGTTTTGTTCTGTTAGGAGTATTGCAGCTGACTGTATTTCTGAATTCGTGCTATATTTCTAACTTACAAGTGCTTTCGTTGATAACCACCTCATCCTTTAGGTTTAAACACGACGCATAAGTATGTTTTTCCGTGACCAAACCCACCCATTCGCTGAAACTCTACATGGTATCAGAGCCTAGGTTTCCCTTCCTGCTAGCCGCCACAAACAGTACCAAACAAGTTCTTCCTTTGATCACAAAACCCACCGTTGAGATGTAGAAATCCAGGCGGCGGGAGGCCGCATCAGGTGCTCTGCGTGGGTTGCGGCTATCACACACAGCGATGTGAGCTGTGTGAGATCGGCGGCTGCTCGCGCGGGGAGAAAGAAGAGGGTGAAGATCGTTTTGGTTTAGAAAGGAGAGAAGAGGAAGTGAATCCGTGGCAGAGAGATCTGGATCCGTGTGAGGGGCAGAAGTTGGAGGCGTGCGGAGTGGGGCGAGCCTTTGAGCGCAGGGCGGAGCCGGAGGTTGGTGCTGGACGTTGACCAGCGCGAGCCGGTCGATGTGGCCAGGTGCGGTACGCCAGGTTGGCCAGGGCGCGCAGACGAGGCGCCATCCGAGTGGAAGTGAGGAGAAAATGGAGATGTGAGGCTGTGAGGATATGTGGTGATGGAGTTGATGAGGCTGCGGTTGAGTCGTGATGGAGTTGATGAGGCTGCGGTTTAGTGGTGATGGTGATGGTTGTGGATATGTCCAGGGGAAAGGCATGCGTGCCTGAGGTGAGACTGGTTGAGGCCTGACCGGGGGATAGGCATGGGTGCTTGAGGAGTGGATGGTTGAGGCAGGAGTTGGCTGGGGGTTTGTGGGAGAGACGGAAGAGGTGGCCGGGCAGAGTGGAGAAGAGAGGCTGAGGACATTGAGGCGAGTGTGGATGGTTCTGCGGAACTTGTGTGGTGAGGCAGCCGGGGTTGTTGAGGACGTGTATGGTTAGGAGTTGTGCGTATCCCAGATGGTTGAAGCTGGATATCTTCGCTGCTGATGAAGAGATGAATCGAGATGACAAGATGATGGAAAGTGCAATGCTGTCATGTATCCTAGGAGTTATGCTGAATGTTCATTACTGGTAGTTGTCATATGTGTCATGTTGTTGTTGCAAGATGGCCATGGTTGTTTACCCATGATCATCTTGAGGGGGTGTGTTACCATGAGTGAGTTTAGTAGTAGCGCTGTAGTAATATTGTATCCAGTGTGAGGCCCATAGAGGCCCATGTCCAGTAGTATTGTAACCCTAACTCAGATGATATAAATACACAGTGTGGTGGTCTGAGTAACCTAACCCACCCATTCGCTGAAACTCTACAAAATATGAGCCACCAATCATGAGCCGTTGAATGCTCTACATGTCCACGATTGACAACAACAACAACAACAAAGCCTTTATTCCCAAACAAGTTGGGGTAGGCTATACAAGTCCACAATTGACACGATTACAATTTCTCACTATTTGGCCGTAGGCTACTGCTCTAGTTACATCATGTTTGATATCTTTCTGCGATCCTGTATTACATGTTTATGCACGTCATAATGCTTCTACTACTATTTGGTGTCAATTTAATTATAGCAAAGCCGTGACTCGTAACTGTTTGTTATTATTACACGTGCAGCAGGCACATCTTACACTCATAAACGTAGAGTAAAGCTCGCCTATAATCATGTAAGTACCTGCTGTTTTTTGTATATTGCTTAATGCAAACTTCTATATCTTGGACCTGTTTCTGTTTACAATTGGCCTCTCCTTCATGCAGAGGAGAAACAGTGAGGCACCAGGTTCTTCTGTCCAAGTACCCGATGAGGTCCGTGTGACTCAAAAAAAAGCTCACGTAAGTTCCCTGTTTTTTTTTGGAATGTTAATTTACCTCCTGTGCATAGTTCAATTGCATCATTTTCTGTATGTTGCACTACCTAAGTTGCCTAATGGAATCTAATAAAATATAAACAATGACCATATGGAACATTGCACACTGCCTTTGACCCATCTGGCATCCGGCATGCCTGGGTATAAGTTACATGATTTGGCTATGTTAATACAAGTCCTGAAATTCTATTATGTTAATTTTTTGCCTGTTGCTTCATTGAGTTTGCCTGTTGTTCCATGGCTAGTGCATGAAGTTTGATAGAAATGATCCTAGCTGAAATGATGCACTTTGTGTTTTTTTATTGCTTTATTCCTAACCTAGCTTCCTATTCTACTTGAAACATGATTGCTTTATTCCTAACCTAGCTTCCTATTCTACTTGAAACATGGTGAAAAAATAGTTATATTACTTGTTTAAATGTCTAGCTTTGTTTTTCTGAGTCCCATTGACATGATGTGGTATATCCATATTCAAATGATCTGGCTGTTTATATAATACGCTCCATGTTCAATTGCTTCATTCAGTTTCTAGTAATCTATTATACATGATGCACATGGTGCTACTTGTTATATGCCCTTTTTTGTTTGAGTTTGATCATGAATTCAAGATTAAGCATTGCCTAAACGTTGACCAACGTAGGAAGATTCCCTCCCTTGTCTATACGTTGTGAGATAGATGATGAGACCTCTCTAGCAGCGAATTTATACGCGCTAGATAACACCCCGTTTAATTCGGTCCTGTTGGGACTCGAACCCGGGTGGGCTGGCTGCGCACTCGCAAGCCTTGCCACTGAGCTAGCACTCAGTTCTCAGATTAAGCAATGCCTCGTTATGCTTAATTTAAATGTTATGGCACTTCATACAAGCCATACAATTAATTGTTGCATTGACCTTCTGCGATGTCGAAGGCACTATCTGAGTCATGCTTAAATCAATCATACATTATTTTCCTAATAGTATCAAATCCAACATGCACATCTTTTGACTGTATTTGGCTATTTGCTAGATTTCTTCTGTGCAGTGACCTGGCTTCGTTATTGGGCACATGATGTCTAGTTGCTTGGTTCATTGTATACATCATCGCCATGATCTAGTTTGGTTTGTTCTAAGAGGCATGTGGCTTAACTGGTTTCTTTGTTGTATCTGCCCATGGTTCTTTCAAAATTATGTCAACAATGCTGTTTGTTTGCCTTGTATTGTATTGCATTTTAACTTGTTTTGTCTTAGTTTCAGCCTGCAAACAAAGCTGTAATGTCAGTAGGGACAACCCATTTATCAAGTGTTGCGGTCATTTCACAGAGCAACAGTGACAGTGGGCACGTGCTCTCATTGGTCCACTGAGTCCGTACACCAACCATTCCAGAAGAAATAGATGTACGAGGCTCTATTTTTGATTGCTTGTTGTGTTATATCAGCTCAATGATGTTCTTGAAATTGGAGGTCTTTTATTGCATCATATGATGTTGTAACTTGTTTTATCTAAATTTCAGGCTTCAAATAAAGCTACAATGCCAGAAGCAAGGGCCAATGCCTCAAGTATTGATGTTTCACAAAGCAGCAGTGAGAGTGCATATTGCTCGCATAGGCCCATGGTATCTATTGGTCAACTTAATCCGGCACAAAGAGATTTCGGGGATGCACTCCAAGAGGCAGTTGATATATTTGGGCGGGAAAACAAAGATGCTGATGAATTAATTGCCAAGACACGCCAAGAGATACATGAATTGAAAAATAGGCAAACTTTGACAGAAAATGTTCTAAAGAATCTCCTATGCACTTGTCATGGTAAGCCAGTTGTGATGTGTCTGGGAATTGAAGGTGTCTAAATAAACTTTGATTCTGTTGTTCAGTCAAGTGGACTGCTGATGCCAATGCTGTAACTAATTACTGCTCAAAATTTCGTTCAAAATTTCGTGGTCTGTAATAATTGCAAATTTTGTTGTTGTACTAAAATTAGATATGTTCCATGTGGCTGCTGTATTTTGTGTGAAATAATTTCCTGATGTGTACTTCAATTAAACCATAAATCGACTGCATGCTGAAAATTTGAATCTGAGCGCACGTGTGAACTGTTTTCTGCTCGTAATGCAATAACGGCTGTTTCTTGGAAGGACTACGTACATGGGTGAAAAGTTAGAGAAGCTACAGTACTCTAACTTGAAGGTGAAAAGTTAGAGAAGCTACAGTACTCTAACTTTCCTTCCCCCAAACCATATGTCTAAAATCCAAATAATTTAAATTAATTTGCACAATACAAACTTGTGTCTTGCATTTGAAGTAATTACATGCAGAGAAAATTATGGTGTAATAAAATTTAGTTTAGTTTTTAAACATCTACAGTAATCACCTTTATTAGTTAAAGACAGTGCATAACCTTGTACTTATGCTACAGAAGCCTGACTTTGCTTCTTTATTTTTCCTGACTTAGCTCCTTCACGTTAGAGGATACGGTTCCCGTACATGGTAGCCCATTAATAATTATGCCTGCTAGCAAGATAGATGGTCCTTATTATAGTCAGGCATGTCAACTTGTATGATTAAAAGTAGTTCGTACACATTAAATCTACCATCTGCATTTTTCTCTGTAATAACTTTTCTTTTTACACAACTCAAAACTTGTCTGGCTAATATGAAATTTGAGATGGCAAAACCCGGGAAAGATAAAGATATCACCAAAAACTCTTTCCTGCGAAATGCTGGGTTTTGAAGCCCAAGTCCAAGTCTTTCTCTGCTCAAGTTTTGGAGGAACAACTCCAAGTAGAACGAGTTGCAACAGCTATGCTAAGAACAAAAGTTGACATGTTGAGATCGAGATTAGAAGCATGTGATGCCCTACTGCACGAGGCCAATCAAGTTCGTTATAATCTCCCAAAGACTAAGAAAATGCCATAGATAATTGGAGATGAACACTAACATAGTGAGTACATTGGTCTTGTGAAATGTTTCCTTAGATTAAGGCACCGTTCAGACTTTTGTTGGTGGATGCATTTATCTGCGGTTGGGATCAACTTGGTAGTTGTTCCTGTGGATGTTATATAAATTAATTGCCTAGCCTTTTTTGAATCAGTTCGAACTTAAATGGTATCATAGCCAAGGTCTCAAGTTTGAATTGTCGAACGTGTGGTTTAATTTAATCTCTGTCGGGCGGCAAAATCTCCCACCAATCCTGAAATATTTCAAACGCATTTTTGAATGGGATTAAGAAGATAGATCATGATCATGGTAGTGACCTATATTCAACGTGATGATGATTTGATTTTGCACTCGGCCATGAACAGAGGTACTAGTACGGTGTCACAATTTTTTATCATTATACTTGTACCTTAGCGAAATTCAAAATCTCATAGCGGCAAAACTTCCCGCCCACAAAATACAAAAATTTCACACGCTTCCAAATTCCCATTCTACCCCTGTGGAGATGACAGCAAAGTCGGTTGGTGAGGGGTTTGCCCGTCATTTTTTCGATCACCACCTCCCTAGCCCGGAAACCCTCCCAAAAAAAATACATTTCCTTCAGTCTCTCATCTGAGAGACCACCGGAACTTCTCAAGTCCCTCTCTCTACCACCTCCACGACCACCGCACCGGAACATCCCCGCCGGACTTCCCTGGCCTACCCGAGCCCTCGCGATCCTCATCCGGCTGCCTGCCGGAGCCGCTTCATCGACGCCGTCATCAACCGGACCGGATCATCCCCGCCGAACCTCGAAACCATATGCTCATCCAGAGTCTACCGCAGTCGCTTCAGCTGCGGTATCGTCCACCCGCCGGAGCCGCTTCGCCGGATCCGTCGTCCACCGCATCGGATCTTGCTCACCGACACCGCTGTGCATGAACCGGATCTGCTTCACCGGCGCAGTGCATGATCTAAACTCTTCTACTGTCGCTTTTCTATTGCTTGCCTGCAAGTTCTTGTTTAATCTTGGGGGAACCTGTTTGTGCTAACGACGCGCCGTTACGTTTTTGCAGATGAGATGAGTAACCATGAAGTGTAATGGCCGTCTCTCCAACCCCAAGTAGCACATGTAGCGTACTTCATCACCGGATCTATCAACCCCAGGAAGATCTGCTGTGACTCCCACAGAGTGCTTCTCCTAATGTAAGTCCCTTGTTTTAGCGCCATGTTCTGGGTTCAGATGCTTGTTTGTCTGAAGCTCTTTTAGTTCATTCCTAGCTATGACCGTAACACGTTGCTATTTTCTACTTCATTGCTAACTTTAAGCGATTGAACATTTTGGTTTGCATTCCCTGCTCTGTAGATGTAGCCATCATAACTTCTATCTTGCTCAGTCGTTGTTACAAAAATTATACTGTAGGTATTATAGTAACATCCTGCTATTATTTAGTTCATGGCCAATTTTAAGTAATTGCACATGTTGGTTCGCATTCCCTGCTCTATAGCTTTTGGCATCGTAACTTCTATATTTGGTTTACATTCCCTGCTCTGTAGATCTAGCCATCATAACTTTATCTTGCTCAGTCGTTGTTACAAAAATTATGGCCTGCTACTATGTTGTTTGTGCAAATTTTTTACTCCATGAACATGTTGGCTTGCATTCCCTGTACTACAGGTGATGCCATTGTTTTGTATCTAGTTCATTGTAAGCTAACAAAGTAAGGACTTAGTTTGGCATGCTATCACTCTGCTATCTAGCCTGTAGTACAAATAAACTTGTCATACTACTAGATAATAATTTTGCGTGCCATCTTGTTCTTCAAAAGCTGCATTATTGACTTGTTTCTCTGACTTGGCATGACGCTCACATATGGAAAGCTGAACATATTGGTTTGCATTCCCTCTTATACAAGTTCACAGGTGATCCCACTATATTCTGTATCTGGTCCATCCTAAGCTCATTAACTATCCTCCATGTGTTGCTCATTACAAGTTTATATCCCGAAACATCTTGATTTGCATCCCCTTCACTATAAGTTCAGGAGTATTATTTAGTTCACGGCCAAAGTGAAGTAATTGCACTTGGCACATGTTGGTTCACATTCCCTCCTCTTTAGCTTTTGCCATCGTAACTTCTATTTTTTGGTTTACATTCCCTGCTCTGTAGATGTAGCCATCATAACTTCATCTTGCTCAGTCGTTGTTACAAAATTTATAGCCTGCTACTCTGTTGTTCATGCCAATTTTGTACTCCCTGAACATGTTGGTTTGCATGGGACTCGACAGTAGTAAGTCTGCTGTTTCATTCTAACATGCTCTGTTATATTGGCTGTTGGTATGCGGCATGCACTCTTTGTTTGCTTATTGTGCGCATTACAATGATCTTGTTATAACGACGAAATGATGAGTTCCAAATTCTTTGGCAAACAATATTGTAGTGTCTTTGCCTTTCCATTGTTGCTGTCTTAACTTGTAATGTCTTTGTTTCGGATATAGGTGCTGCATGGACAACTTAAAAGATTGCCGGATCGCTTCATTGTATTGCTAGGTTTAATTACCATTCAATTTCTCTGGGTTCTGTAATATTTTTTCAATGCCTTGCAGCTGATGTAATATTTAGTTAGTTTTTTTCAATTTCTCTGGTGCTTGTGGTAAGTGAGGCTATCCGACAGAAATCAATGCTGCGTAAATATTCTCAGTATCTAAATCACGAATTCCCATCCCTTAAACGGCCCATTTAAGCGAAATCACATATGTGCTGCCCGCAAATTCCTAAAGCCCATATTATGCCGCATATAAACACAACTAAACGGGCTGGCCCACTTACTTATTGGGCTGGCCCACTTACTTATTGGGCCAGCCCATTTGATTGACGGTGGACCCCACACTCTAGTTGGGTGGCCCACTTGCTTTAAGGTGGACCCCACCCACTACTTAGTTGGGCCACCCAATTGCTTTTGTGGTGGACCCCACATACTAAATGGGCCGCCCTTTAAGAGGAAAGAGGGACCCGCTGTGTTTTTGGCCGGCCCACTATCTTGTTGGGCCCCCACCTGCTATATGGTGGACCCCACAACTAATTGGGCCGCCCACCTTATATGGTGGACCCCACAACTAATTGGTGCCTTTTGGCAGAAAGTGGACCCACTGTTTTGGCCCGGCCCACTAATTTGTGCCCATTTGCTTTTGTGGTGGACCCCACATACTTAAATGGGCCGGCCTTTAAGAGGAAAGTGACCACCCGTGTTTTTGGGCCCACTATCTTGTTGGGCCGGCCCCCATGCTATATGGGTGGACCCACATACTAATTGGGCCGGCCCTTTAACGGAAAGGGACCCACCCGTGTTTTTGGCCGGCCCACTATCTTGCTGGGCCAGCCCAGCTATATGGTGGACCCACGTACTAAATGGGCCGCCCTTTAACAGAAAGGACCCACTGTTTTTGCCCGGCCCACTATTTCGTTGGGCCGGCCCACTTGCTATATAGTGGACCCCACAAACTAAATGGGCCGACCCTTTAAAGGAAAGTGGGACCCACTGTGTTTTTGGCCCGGCCCACTATTTTGTTGGGCCGCCCACTTGCTATATGGTGGACCCCACAAACTAAATGGGGACCCTTTTGGAAAGTGGGACCCACCTGTGTTTGGCCCGGCCCAGCTTGTTGGGCCGGCCCACTTGCTATACGGTGGACCCCACACACTAAATGGGCCGGCCCCTTTAAGGTGGACCCCACATGTTAAATGGCCGGCCCATTTAAGTTTTGACCGTCAACCTTAGAGGTTAGGCCCGGCCCACGTAACTAATGGACCAGCCAGCTATATAGTTGACCGGTCAAACTATGTCATCTGGCCCGCCGCTTAAGACGTGGTGGCCTCGTGTGGGCCTACCATCTACCACGGGGTTTCAGCGGTTAACGCCGTTAACTGGCAGTTAACGCCGTCGCCACGTGTCAGCTTGCATGACGTCGCAGTCAACGGGCTCCGAAACACCCGCAACGGTCCGATTTTCCGTGGCGGAAGGGCGCCCAAGCGACGGACCGAAAAATCGTCGTTGGACTTTGCCTGACGCAGTTTCGACAACGGAACCCATATCGTCGGGTTAGGCCCATAGGCGACGAAAAATACCCCTATACGATTTTGACGTTGTCTATCGAACTTTTCTGTAGTGACTCCGTAAAGACCTGGGGCGCCGCCACCATCGCGAAACTCCAATTCGGGGGACAGAAGTCTCTGTCCGGCACGCCGCCGGACGGGGAAGTGCCCCGGAAGCCATCTCCATCAACGCCATCGCCTCCATCATGCTCCGTGAGTAGTTCCCCCATGGACTACGGGTTCTAGCTGTAGCTAGTTGGTATTCTCTCCCCCATGTACTTCAATACAATGATCTCATGAGCTGCCTTACATGATTGAGATCCATCTGATGTAATCGGTGTTGTGTTTGTTGGGATCCGATGGATGATACATTATGATTAGTCTATCTATAAAGTTTGTGAAGTTATTGTTGTTGCAATCTTGTTATGCTTAATGCTTGTCACTAGGGCCCGAGTGGCATGATCTTAGATTTGAGCTCTATAATTATTGCTTAGATTGTATCTACAAGTTGTATGCACATGTCACTGTCCGGAACCAAAGGCCCCGAAGTGACAGAAATCGGGACAACCGGAGGGGATGGCGGTGATGTGAGGGACACATGTTTTCACGGAGTGTTAATGCTTTGCTCCGGTGCTCTATTAAAAGGAGTACCTTAATATCCAGTAGATTCCCTTGAGGCCCGGCTGCCACCGGCTGGTAGGACAATAGATGTTGTGCAAGTTTCTCATTGCAGCACGTACGACTATAATTGGAAAACATGCCTACATGATTAATGAATTGATGTTTTTCTTAATGCCTTATCAATCCTATCAATTGCTAAACTGTAATTTGTTCACCCAACACTTGTCACTTGTTATTGGAGAGTTACCACTAGTGTAGATAGCTGGGAACCCCGGTCCATCTTTTATCATCATATACTCGTTCTACATGTCAACTATTTTCTGGTGCCATTGCTCTCATATTGCCATTACTGCTGCTGTTTCTGTTACCTGCTCTCATATTATGCTACTTTCACATCACCCCTGTTACTAGTGCTTTTCCAGGTGCAGCTGAATTGACAACTCAGTTGTTAAGGCTTATTTGTATTCTTTACCTCCCCTTGTGTCGAATCAATAAATTTGGGTTTTACTTCCCTCGAAGACGATCCCCTATACTTGTGGGTCATCAAGACTATTTTCTGGCGCCGTTGCCGGGGAGGCATAGCTCTACTCATAAGTTCACCTGGGAGTACACTCTACCTCTCTCTCTGCTTTTATTTTATTTTGTCTTGCTAGTTTATTTCTGTCTAGTTTATTTGTGCTTAGTTTATTTCTGTCTAGTTTTACTTTGCTTAGTTTACTTTTGTCTAGTTTATTTTTGTCTTGTTTTATTTTCCCTATATACCCGAAAATCCATAAAAATTTGAAAAACCTAAAAATTAAAAACTGCTGTTATGGGAGAACCAACAACCTACTTGGAGCTTATAGAATGTTATAATAATTATAGAGAATCAAGAAACGGTAAAATAATGAGTGCTATGATAGAAAAATTGAATACAATTGCTGAAATCTTGCTTGAACGCCATAATATAAACTGTTGCTCTCAACAGGATACTAAACATCTTAAATTTCAATGTGGCTTTAGTGAGGAATTTTTAATTAAGAATTATAATCGGAATTGCTATATTCATTATGGGTTCGAAGAGGTAGAACAATTTGTCTTATTTATGGGAGCCTCCGAGATAGAATCCTTCATGGTTGAGAATTATGAAACTTGTGCTATTTGTAAGGACCTTAAAGATTATGTCTCTACTATCCTTAATTCTTGCATAGAATGCTACAGTAGGAATCCTTATATCCTTGATTATAAAGAGAGACGCATTAATGCACAAGAATGCACTCACAATTTGCAGGAACCTGTGGAAGAAGAAATTGATGAACCTGAAAGCTCATTGGATGAAAAAGAGGAGGAAATTGATGAACTGAAAGCTCATTGGATGAAAAAGAAGAAGAGAGCGACGAACAAAAGGAGAAAGAATGGATTAGCTACCCATGTCAACCTTCTAATGAGAGTAACTCTTTATCTCTTACACTATTTGATTGTCCTCCATGCTTACCGAAAGAGGTTGAATGTTATGTTCCTGTGGATTCTCTTGAAATAGTACCTATGAGTAATACTTGTGAGAATGATTATGCTACTGTTATTTATGATAATCCATGCTACTTTGATAAATCTTATGATAATGCTTTGTTTGTGCCTGATGTCGAAATGCATGGTACTAAAGAATTTTGCTTGGCAAATGTTTATGATAAAGCTCTAGATGATGGTCCTATGTTACTTGATAATATTAATTGTACTACTAATGAAAATGGGATTGGAGAGTTCTTGACTTATTCTATGAGTCCCATATCTATTGAGATTGATCACCTACCTTGTTATATTATTAATAAAAGTAAGTTTGAAAGTTTTAATTCCACTATTCTTGAACTTGATAAAAATTATGTGTTTGGAAATCATGAAAAGTATGCTGCATGTGATAGTTATATTGTTGAGTTTATTCATGAAGCTACTGAAAATTATTATGAGAGAGGAAAATATGGTAGTAGAAATTTTCATGGTGCTAAAACACCTCTCTATATGCTTAAAATTTTGAAGTTACTCTTGTTTTATCTTCTTATGCTTATCACTTTGTTCTTCATGAATTTATTTGTGTACAAGATTCCTATGCATAGGAAGTGGGTTAGACTTAAATGTGTTTTGAATTTGCTTTTTGATGCTCTCTTTTGCTTCAAATACTATTTCTTGCAGTGCATCATTTAAAACTGCTGAGCCCATCTTAATGGCTATAAAGAAAAGAACTTCTTGGGAGATAACCCATGTGTTATTTTGCTTCAGTAATTTGTTTTATATTTGTGTCTTGGAAGTTGTTTACTACTGTAGCAACCTCCTTATCTTAGTTTTTGTGTTTTTTGTGCCAAGTGAAGCCTCTAATCGAAGGTTGATACTAGATTTGGATTTCTGCGCAGAAACAGATTTCTATCTGTCACGAATCTAGGCTGTTTTCTCTGTAGGTTACTCAGAAAATTAAGCCAATTTACGTGCGTGATCCTCAGATATGTACGCAACTTTCATTAGTTTTGAGTTTTCTGATTTGAGCAACGGAAGTACCATTTTAAAATTCGTGTTTACTGGCTGTTCTGTTTTGGCAGATTCTGTCTCTGTTTTTTGCATTGTCTCTTGTGGACTTTAAGTGAGGCTTTCTAGACGAGAGCTGTAGCTAATGTTTTATTGAGTTCTTGCAATGTGCCACTACAGGACCAAGGTGGATTCAAATTTTTGAGTACTAACCCCTCTAATGAAGTTTATGAGAAGTTTGGTGTGAAGGAAGTTTTCAAGGGTCAAGAGAGGAGGATGATATATGATCAAGAAGAGTGAAAAGTCAAAGCTTGGGGATGCCCCGTGGTTCATCCCTGCATATTTCAAGGAGACTCAAGCGTCTAAGCTTGGGGATGCCCAAGGCATCCCTTTCTTCATCAACTTATCAGGTTTTTTCTATTGAAACTATATTTTTATTCGGTCACATCATATGTGCTTTACTTGGAGCGTCTGTGTGTTTTTATTTTTGTTTGTGTTTGAATAAAGATGGATCCTAGCAATCCTTGTTTGGGAGAGAGACACGCTCCGCTTTTTCATATGAACACTTGTTCTTCGTTTTACTTTTAATGTTCAATGATAAAAGTTGGAAGCTGCAATACTTATTGGTATTTGGTTGGAAAAAAAATGCCTCATAATGTCTTGAATAATTTGACACTTGGCAATTGTTTTGAGCTCTCAAGTAGATCATGATTAAGTTTTTTTTCATGTAGTTTAAACCTATTAGTGGAGAACTACCGTAGAGCTTGTTAAAATTGGTTTGCATAATTGATCTCTCTTAAGGTCTAGATATTTTCTGGTAAAAGTGTTTGAGCAACAAGGAAGACAGTGTAGAGTATTATAATGCTTGCAATATGTTCTTATGTAAGTTTTGCTGTACCGGTTCATACTTGTGTTTGCTTCAAATAACCTTGCTAGCCTAAGCCTGGTATCGAGAGGGAATACTTCTCATGCATCCAAAATCCTTGAGCCAACCACTATGCCATTTGTGTTCACCATACCTACCTACTATGTGGTATTTCCTGCCATTCCAAAGTAAATTGCTTGAGTGCTACCTTTAAACAATTCAAAATTTATCACCTCTGATTTGTGTCAATGTTTTATAGCTCATGAGGAAGTATGTGGTGTTTATCTTCAATCTTGTTGGGCAACTTTCACCAATGGACTAGTGGCTTCATCCGCTTATCCAATAATTTTGCAAAAAGAGCTGGCAATGGGATTCCCACCCAAATCAATTAACAAAAATAGACACTCCTCCATGGTATGTGATTGTTGACGGCACCCGAAGGATTCGGTTAGCCATGGCTTGAGAAAGCAAAGGTGGGGAGGAGTGTCATCATAATAAAACTAAAATAAAAGGGCACTCCTTCATGGTATGAGATTGTTGGCAGGCACCCGAGGATTCGGTTAGCCATGGTTTGTGAAAGAAAGGTTGGAAGGAGTGCCACCCAAAAATAAAATAATTCATGGGAGCCGCTCTTGAAGGTTTGTCTAGCAAGGGGGTTAGAGTGCCCACTACCATTCGTTGACAACAACAAACACCTCTCAAAACTTTACTTTCATGCTCTCTTTATGTTTTCAAAACCAAAGCTCTAGCACAAATATAGCAATCGATGCTTTCCTCTTTGAAGGGCCATTCTTTTACTTTATGTTGAGTCAGTTTACCTACTTCCTTCCATCTTAGAAGCAAACACTTGTGTCAACTGTGCATTGATTCTTACATACTTGCTTATTTGCATTCATCATATTACTTTGTGTTGACAATTATCCATGAGATATGCATGTTACAAGTTGAAAGCAACCGCTGAAACTTATATCTTCCCTTGTGTTGCTTCGATGCCTTTACTTTGAACTTATTGCTTTATGAGTTAACTCTTGTGCAAAACTTTTGATACTTATCTTGAAAGTACTCTTCATGAAAAGTTTTGCTATATGTTATCTATTTGTTAGCAACTATAGATCATTGCCTCGAGTCACTTCATTCATTTCATATGCTTTGTAATAGTATGATCAAGGTTATGTAAGTAGCATGTCACTACAGAAATTATTCTTTTTATCGTTTACCTGCTGGACGAGCAGAACTAAGCTTGGGGATGCTGATACGTCCCCGACGTATCCATAATTTCATGTTCCATGCTTGTTTTATGACAATACTTACATGTTTTGCTTGCACTTTATGATGTTTTTATGCGTTTTCCGGAACTAAACTATTAACAAGATGCCACAGTGCCAGCCTGTTTTCTGTTTTTGGTTCCGTAAAGGCTGTTCGGGCAATATTCTGAATTCGACGAAACGAAGACCAAACCTCCTATTTTTCCGGAAGGCTCCAGAACACCGAAGAAGTCGGAGAGGGGCCAGAGGGCCACCACACCATAGGGCGGCGCGGCCTGGCCTGGGCCCGCGCCGCCCTGTGGTGTGGAGCCCCCAGGTGCCCCCCTGCGCCGCCTCTTCGCCTATAAAATCCCTTTCGACCTAAAAACACCGTACCACTTGACGAAACTCCAGAAAGACCAGGGGCGCCGCCACCATCGCGAAACTCCAATTCGGGGGACAGAAGTCTCTGTCCGGCACCCTGCCGGACGGGGAAGTGCCCCCGGAAGCCATCTCCATCAACGCCATCGCCTCCATCATGCTCCGTGAGTAGTTCCCCCATGGACTACGGGTTCTAGCTGTAGCTAGTTGGTATTCTCTCCCATGTACTTCAATACAATGATCTCATGAGCTGCCTTACATGATTGAGATCCATCTGATGTAATCGGTGTTGTGTTTGTTGGGATCCGATGGATGATACATTATGATTAGTCTATCTATAAAGTTTGTGAAGTTATTGTTGCTGCAATCTTGTTATGCTTAATGCTTGTCACTAGGGCCCGAGTGGCATGATCTTAGATTTGAGCTCTATAATTATTGCTTAGATTGTATCTACAAGTTGTATGCACATGTCACTGTCCGGAACCAAAGGCCCCGAAGTAATCGGGACAACCGGAGGGGATGGCGGTGATGTGAGGGACACATGTTTTCACGGAGTGTTAATGCTTTGCTCCGGTGCTCTATTAAAAGGAGTACCTTAATATCCAGTAGATTCCCTTGAGGCCCGGCTGCCACCGGCTGGTAGGACAATAGATGTTGTGCAAGTTTCTCATTGCGAGCACGTACGACTATAATTGGAAAACATGCCTACATGATTAATGAATTGATGTTCTTTCTTAATGCCTTATCAATCCTATCAATTGCCCAACCTGTAATTTGTTCACCCAACACTTGTCACTTGTTATTGGAGAGTTACCACTAGTGTAGATAGCTGGGAACCCCGGTCCATCTTTTATCATCATATACTCGTTCTACATGTCAACTATTTTCTCGGTGCCATTGCTCTCATATTGCCATTACTGCTGTTGTGTTATCAGTATTACTGCTCTCATATTACGCTACTTTCACATCACCCTCGTTACTAGTGCTTTTGTGCAGCTGAATTGACAACTCAGTTGTTAAGCCTTATTTGTATTATTTACCTCCCCTTGTGTCGAATCAATAAATTTGGGTTTTACTTCCCTCGAAGACTGTTGCGATCCCCTATACTTGTGGGTCATCAAGGATCTGCACAAATTCAATATAAGTCTGATATGTAAGTGGTGGTGGAAGTTGGAGAATGAAGAACGACCTTGGCATTATTTCATGATAAAAAAAATATCTGGGTGATGCAGGGATTGAGTGGGCTAGGCACAGAAAAAATGATTCTCCCCTGTGGAAAGATATGATGCATGTCAGAGATATATATCTCTGTGGTAGGAGGATGGCAGTGGGAAATGGCTGTAGAACCAACTTTTGGAAAGATGCTTGGTGTGGTCACACCCCTTTGATGGACAAATTCCCTGATATATACAATATCTGTAATGAACAAACAATTTCTGTGGCTGATGCTGCTCATGTGGGTTGGAGGCTTTCATTCAGGAGATGGTTATCTGAAGATTTGCAGATACAATGGTGTGGTCTGGTGAACATTTTGAATCAGAGGAGCCTATCTGACAGCATAGATAAACCAAAATGGAAATGGACAAAAAGTAGGCAGTTCACTGTGAAAAGTGTGTACAGACAGATCTGTAGAAATGGAATTGACAGATCCTTCAAACATTTATGGAAAAATAAAATCGCTCTGAAAATCAAGATCCGGCTCTGGTTGATTTGGCATAATGCCATTGCTACCAAAGACAATTTACTGAAAAGAAATTGGAATGGTGATCCTCTTTGTCAATTCTGCTCCACGCATGAATCTATTCTACACCTTTTCTTCTCTTGCCCTGCAGCTCAATACATTTGGAGTCTGGTGGGGATGGTTGTGGGTGCTGCCACTCGTCCTGGATCCTTTACACATTTCTTCTGGTGGATGCCACCGTTTTCCAGTGCGAGTCGCAACGTTCAGATTGCTGGCATTGCTGCCATTTGCTGGGCGATTTGGAAAACGCGTAACAGTTCATGTTTTAAAAAGAAATTTCTGAAAAATCCTGCTGACTTAATCTTCCTTGCTACCTCTTTTATGAAATATTGGGCAGGTGCTCATTCTGACACGGAGGCGGCTCAACTCCAGCAAGGAGCTGCAGCTCTCATCAATCTGGCCCTGGGTGCTGGAGGTGGAAGGGAAGCTGGGAATACTGCGATGACTAATCAACAGCTGAGACTTGAGCAGGGTGGTGCTGCCATGGATACTGATGCCCAGGACAATGCAGATGCCGATGATGATAACATGCAAACTTGATGGAGCCTTTCTTCGCTCGGTGATCCAGGAAGAAGTTCTTTATATCTACTTAGTGCTTTTGATCATCTCCCGGAGAGTTTCACTCTATGTGCGCTGTTGCTTATCTACTTTTTTACCCAGACTGTTAGCTTGTGGCTGGTTAGCCCGATGTTACAGGCATAGTTTACCTAGTTTGTTGGTGTTTGTTGTAAATATAAACAGACAGAAAACCTGACGATGTATTTTCGTTATCCCATGATAATGAAAATTCGATCCCGGTGGGGGATTGCTTGAAAAAAATATACTCTAATCTAGTAAATTGCTACCGCATTGAACTATGAAATATAGATGCTTCGTTATTTAAAGGCTTAAAGCCGCTTCACATAAACTCCGCAGACAGTACAGTAAGACAATTACACGGATCAACGTTTCAAGTGTAAGTTTTTAACCTGCTTGTTTTTGCCTACATGGAACTCTAGCTGTACGTGACTGTCAGCCTAGAGAAGAGTACCGTCCTGGAGAAAAAACTGCATGAGAAAATGAACAAGAAAGTCCAGGGCCTGAATGTCTGAAAATGCAACTAAAGCTAACATTATTTTGTTTGCTAAACTTGAGCAATTTCCAAGCAAGCGGGTACGTTAGTTGCAAGATTGATTGCTGCAACGCCTAGCCTAGGTGCATGGTTTGTACTGGCAAACTTTTGCATAAAAAGTGTGCGTACATGATACATCATATAAGATGAGGGAATTGAATCTTGGTAAGTGACACATAACCATATTGCAGGCCTGCAGCTAGTACAAACGAGCAGCAACAGAATCAGGCCATCGGCTCTTCGGCAGAAGAGGCAAGGCGTCGTGGAATTTTGTCTTGGGTGCGTAGCTAGAAAAGTTGCAATGTCATGCTGGTTGCCAGTGGTGACCACCAGCGGGAGTTCTCCGACAAACTCCAGCCAGCTGCTCCCCGGCAAGGCTGAAGGCGGCGAGCAACATAGCACCATGGCCACCTAGACCGATGTTGTTTTCATCATCGTGGCACCATTGAGCACCTCCGCCGTATCTGAATAGGGTTTGGAAAAACACACGGTTTTTGGCGGCCGTGATCATACTTCGCTTATAAATCCGGGAAAAATTCAATCGTTTCTGAATTCCTTGAATTAGAGCATCTCCAGTCGCGTCCCCTAAAGCTTTTTTCAAAAGATTTTGGGCGCGTCAGACATCTTTTAGTTCCCAATCACACGCCCCAAAGTTTCCTTCCACCTGACGCGGTCCAATACGGTGTTCGGCGCCCCGATCCTGTCCCCACTCCATAGGGACGGTCCGGACGCCCCGGACAGAGCGAGAAGCGGGGCGGGTAGTGGCGGACCCGACGCGTCATTGACACACGAACAACGCCCAACCGTCGCCTACCTTGCAATGGATGTTATTGGCGCGCAACGACGGTGCAGTTTTCACAGAAACGCCCGTCGCGCCTAGCTCTCCGTGCCAACATTAATGCACGCCACCGCTCCCTCGCCTCCATCCGGCGTATAAAAACGGGCGCTATCGCATCGTCCCTCACACACAAACCCTAGCGTCTCTCTCTCCCCAAACCTAGCCACCACCATCTCAAGAGTCGATAGCCATTCCATGGCTGGTAGAGGCCGAGGTCGAGGTTGAGGCCAAGGTCGAGGTCGCGGCCATGGCCGCTGCCGCGGCGGCCGTGCTGGAGCAGCAAGGCCTGCACCGTCCCTATCGCTTGCATAGTCATCGTCTTCCGAGGGGGAGTGAGAGTTCGACTTCATCGTCGTCCTTAGTGGCGACCCACTCGGCATCCAGAGGCTGTCGGACAAGTTCGGTACCAAGGCGACGAGGAGATGAGCATGAAGGTGTTTGACGACACGTCCTGCCGCCGACACTACCATAACAACGACGAAGAGGACGACGGTTGAATACGTCGAGTGTTCTTTCTTCGTAGCGAAGATGGTCACGGAGGTTTCTAAATGTTCTCCCTGCATAGGAACAACAGGGCTATCAGTCGAATAGGGTGGGTTGTACTCAATTGAATTACCTCGGGTTGTTTCGTCTTGGACTTAGAGCATCTCCAGCCGTCTCCCAGAGAAGGCCCCCAGGACGCCTTTTTTTCATCCGGATGGACGTAAACGGCCCAATCGCGCCCCCAGATCCTCATTTTCGTCCGGATTTGGGCTTTCATCCATCCGGGGAGCCAAGGTCATCCCCGCCCCCCCGGGAGCGCTCGGGGAGTCCGGACGTAATAAAAGTGCGGGAAACACCAAGAAAACTTCCCGCGCGGCTGGTGGCCCCGACTTGTCGGCGAGAAAGGCCGATCGTCGTCCTCATCGCATCGTCTTCCGTGCGCTGTAAAAGCATGTCGCCGGTTAGTCTTCGCCAGACGCGTAGTTTCCACGCGGCGAGTTAATGCCGTCGCCTCGGTTTCACGCGCGTCGCCCTCTATTTATCGCGGAACTACCGTGTCTAGCCACATTCACCACACCGTCTCCCTATTCACCTCTCTTCCCCAATCTCATCGAGCGAGAGCTAGCGATCAATGGCGAATGACGGTGCGGCGAACAACGGCTTCGGCCGCCGCTCTCTCCACCAACGGGGGGGGAGGCTCCTGCACGTCGCGGGCTACCCCGCCCGTCGGACTTCCACGCGCCCGGAGGCTGGCGACTGAGCGCGGGCGGTGTCCCGATCCCGCCTCCGCCGACCGGTCGCGCCGCCCTGGAGGCGGAGATCGACGCGGTGCTCGTCAACCTCAGTGACGAGCAGCGCGCAGAGGAGAGGTTCTTCCCCGAAAACTACGAGGCGTGGACGCAATTCTTCCGGCAGAGGTACAAGCACGAACTCGCCGCCTACGACGGCCCTCCCCCTCCTCCCGCGCGAAACAACGCCGCTGGCTGCCGCCGCTGGTGGAGCGGGCCTGGCCACACCCTCGAGAACATGCTCGCGCACATCGAGGGTGGCAATCCCCCCGTGTCGCCTACTGTTTCGCGCTGACACGGTAGCTGCTGGACGCCGCGAAGGATGGCGTCGTCCTCGTCGTCGTCTGAGCAGCGGCACCCTCGTCATCCGCGACCAGCCGTCGTCTCCCTCGCGCGGCCGTAAGAGGAAGACCTCGAAGAAGGAGGCCGCAGTTGTCGCCGCCGCGTCCCAGCTCGCGGAGGAGAAGGCCAAGCGTCCCGAGGACGCCGCGGTGGCGGAGGCGATCGCCAGGTCGCTCCACGACCTCGTCCCCGCCGACAACGCGCTGCCCATGGACGCTGCGCTCGACTGGTCCAGGCGGGACTGGGAGTGGCAGGAGGCGGAGCAGCAGCGGCTGATACGCGTAGATGCACACGTCCGTTGGGAACCCCAAGTGGAAGGTATGATGCGTATAGAAGCAAGTTTCCCTCAGATGAAACCAAGGTTTAATCGAACCAGAGGAGCCAAAAGCACGTTGAAGGTTGATGGTCGCGAAATGTGATGCGGCGCAACACCAGGGATTCGGCGCCAACGCGGAATCTCGCACAACAAAACCAAAGTACTTTGCCCCAACGAAACAAAGAGGTTGTCAATCTCACCGGCTTGCCGTAACAAAGGATTAAACGTATCGAGTGGAAAATGATTGCAAGACAGTAAAACACAATTGCAGTAGATTGTATGCTATGTAAAGAATAGGACCGGGGTCCACAGTTCACTAGAGGTGTCTCTCCCATAAGATAAAAGCATGTTGGGTAAACAAATTACGGGCAATTGACAAATAGAGAAAGGCATAACAATGCATATACATGATATGATAAATATAGTGAGATTTAATTGGGCATTACGACAAAGTACATAGACCGCCATCCAACCGCATCTATGCCTAAAAAGTCCACCTTCAAGTTATCATCCGAACCCCATTCAGTATTAAGTTGCTAAGCAACACAATTGCATTAAGTATGGTGCGTAATGTAATCGACAACTACATCCTTAGACATAGAATCAATGTTTTATCCCTAGTGGCAACAGCACATCACAACCTTAGAACTTTCTTCACCGTCCTGTCAATGAAGGCATGAACCCACTATCGAGCATAAATACTCCCTCTTGGAGTTAAGAGCAAAAACTTGGCCAGAGCCTCTACTAATAACGGAGAGCATGCAAGATCATAAACAACACATAAACAATAGATTGATAATCACCATAATCATAGTACTCTCTATCCATTGGATCCCGACAAACACAACATATAGAATTACATATAGATGATCTTGATCATGTTAGGCAGCTCACAAGATCCAACAATGAAGCACAACAAGGAGAAGACGACCATCTAGCTACTGCTATGGACCCATGGTCCAGGGGTGAACTACTCACTCATCACTCCGGAGGCGACCACGGCGTAGAGTCCTCCGGAGATGAATCCCCTCCCGGGGTGCGGAGGCGATCTCCGAATCCCCCGAGATGGGATTCGGCGGCGGCGTCCGGAAGGTTTTCCGTATCGTGGCTCTCACTGGAAGTTTCGCGACGGAGGCTTTAAGTAGGCGAAGGGCAACGGGGGCCCACGAGGGGCCGGGGCAGGCCGGCGCGCGGGCCGGGCCGCGCCGCCTGTCATCTGGCCGCCTGTGGCCCCACTTCGTTATCTTCGGTCTTCTGGAAGCTTCGTGCAAAATAGGACCCCGGGCGAAAGTTTCGTCCAATTCCGAGAATATTTTCTTACTAGGATTTCTGAAACCAAAAACAGAACTGGCTCTTCGGCATCTTGTTAATAGGTTAGTTCCAAAATGCATAAATATGACATATAATGTGCATAAAACATGTAGGTATCATCAATAAAGTAGCATGGAACATAAGAAATTATCGATACGTTGGAGACGTATCAGCGGCGCCTGCTGGACTTGGCTACCGCGCGGCAACGCGTCGTCCGCGTCGCCGCACCAACCGTCGCACCGACCGTCGCGCCCAAGCCCATGCCACTCATCAAGCTCGAGGAGAGCAACGATGACAAGCTCTATCGGTCGACGCCGCCACGCGGCGACCCTGAGCTGGATCTAGCCATTGGTACGAGGCGCGGCCGGCCGAGGACACGGACAACTCGAGCGACGATGACGACGGCTAGTTTTTGTTTCCCTATCGCCGAATTCAAATATATTACCAATTTTCCGTTATTTGTTAAAAAAAATTCATCCATCCTGCACTCGCCACTGAGAAAATGGGCATCTCTAGGCCAAAAATTACATCCATCCGACGCTAAATAGCGCTGGATTTCGATCTGGGGAGCCTCAACGGCTGAAGATACTCTTATGCTCAATATCCTAGAATCTTTTGTTTCTATTTGGACTGGCATGTCTTTCTTAAGACATAGGGAAATAAATTGACATTTTTTCTACTAAAATACATGCCTACTAACAAATGAGCCACTTGGATCCCATAAAATGGAAAAACGCAGTGCCGACTTGTCCACGAAATTGAGCACTACAAAAAGGGATGATTGATTGGTTATTAAGCTCATATTTAGAGTTCTCTAATCCCGATTATTGGAAAGTTTGAAATACATGTCACTGTAACAAATATTAGAAGGAAAAGGCTATAAATTTACAAATCTCAAAATCTAGTACTCCCTCCGTTTCTTGATATAAGGTGTATACTTTTTTTTAGAAAAGCTTCAAAATATAAAGTGTATTGGTTGAACCACTCATTTGGAACTTTTTTATGGATTCGGTTGCATTTTCTTAGCTAATGCAAACTCCTCTATTTTCTCACGTTAATAATTCAGAGATAATCTTGCCCAAAACTCGTGTAGCTTGTTTTCGATGTGTGTTTCTTAATTTCCGTGCCAAAAACTATACAATCTATATCTAGGAAAGGAGGGAGTACAATTCATGCTATAAAAGGTTTAAATAGGTTGCTACATATTTCTTTACAACTGTGGCAACCTCGAATTGATAATTTCCTGTCAGGCGACACCACGATCACCTTTTCTTCACTAGTAGGAAAACCCTCATATGTGACGCACGTTTTTTTACTTTCTGCAGCGCATATTCCATGCACCACAGAAGACATGCGACAGATATTTATTTCTGTGGCGCATATCTACACGCGCCACAGAATTTTAAAACTTCTGTGGCGCACCAGGCAGGCATGCGCCACAAAAAACTTCTGTGACGCATTCAGCGGTGGTGCGCCACTAAATTTTTTCTTGAACTTTAAAAAAATGACAGCCAGATCTAGATCTGGTCGCCGGAGGTGGGTGGGTGTGTGGGAAGGGTGGGTGGAGGAGGAGGAGGCCGAGGAGGACGGACGGAGGTTGTTGATGGGTGGGTAGAGGAGGAGGCCGGCCGGAGGGGGTCGCCGGAGGTGGGGGAGGAGGGGGTCGCCAGAGGAGGCGGAGGAGGATGCGGTGGTGGTGGTGGTCGCCGGAGGAGGAGGAGGTCGCCGGAGGAGGAAGCCGAAAGAAAAGGAGGTCGTCGGGTGTGGAGGAGGAGGAGGAGGTCGACGGGTGGTGGAGGAGGCCGGGTGTGAAGGAGGGAGAAGAAGGGAGGAGAAGGAGCGAAAGGGAGAAGAAGGAAGGACGAGGAGAAGTAGAGGAGAGGAGGAGGAGGAGAAAAGAGGGAGGGAAAAGGGCGACGTCGAAGTTTAAATTTCAACCTAAGAATTCTGTGGCGCATGTGCATTTGGTGCGCCACAAATTTTTTTTTTTTCGAATTTTTTGTTCTTCCAGGAAAAAATCTTGACTTTGCCGTAACTTTTCACTCCTTTGGAATTTGCCGGTTCCGTAAATTTTATCCCGATCATTTTGATATATTGTGCGTTTTTCTTGAGTTCGTATTTAACCAGAAATCCAGTTTGAAGATTTCATGACTCAATTTTGCAAAAAAAAAGTCGAAATTAATGTTTGTTACTTCTCATTAAAACTAGATGACATAATACAAGGGCACCTCGAAGGATTTTATTTTTTGAAATTTCTATCTATCTTTTTTTTATATTTTAGAAAGCTAAAAAAGGCGATCCAAGGGCGGGGTACGTGGAGAGCAAAAAAAACCCTAGATCTAATTCGTACATTCTGTGGCGCATATGCGTAGAAAGATGAACTTAACATATGTGCCACACAAATGTGGCATGCTACTGTCAAGTGTGGGTCCACACACGGAATTCCGTGGCGCCACAGAAATCCATCTTTCGGTGGCGCATGTCGCCACATAATTGCCTTCACCCATGTGCAGTACCGGACCCCACGTGGGCCCCATAAAGTTTTTGTGGCGTATCTGGCTACATGCGCCACAGAAAGCAAGAACTCTGTGGTGCACCACTATTTGATGCACCACAGAAGTTGAAAAATTATGTGGAGCACATTAACCTATGCGCCATAGAAATATTTTTGTGGAGCATGCATTTTTATGTGCGCCGCTGAATACATTCCTATCTATAAATGTTTTCCTATTAGTGCTTTAAGTATCTACACAAATCTTGTTCTATGGGAAACATATGAGCCATTTCTTCAAAATCAAGAAAAAATTGGGGGAATGATTGCAATTTTCAATTTATCATTTGTATAATCTGAATCATTATGTCCTCATACCAACATTATTCTCAGTGAAGGTGTTGAAGTCGTCACCCTTAGTGCTTTTTTTTTGAGGGTAAAACAGTGGGGTAAAACCCCACTGCAATTTTTATTATAAAGGTAAAAACAGAGTTACAAAGAAACAAAAGAAAATGAAAAGAAGAAGAAAAAGAAGAATAAACAAAAAGAAACAAAAGAGAAACAAGCTGTACAAGGTGTACAGAGAGCCTATACTAAAGAGCTAAGAAATGGGTCAAGCCAAGATTTGTAGGCTGCAGTTCTTTTTTTCTTCATTCTGTAGGCAAGGAGGATGAGTTCTTGTTTAAACACTGCCTTCCAGGCACCTATTCAAAAATCTTCCTGTTCCGAATAATCCAAATGGCCCACGCTGCCAAAATTATAATCTCCACAGCAAAAGGAAGAGATAGATGATCTTTAATTTCATAGAAAGCTTCCAGAACAGATTGTTGATTCAAGACTTGAGGGCAGAGCAGTGCCCAGCATGACTGTGCGAAAGGACAACTCCAGAAAAGATGTGCTAAAGTCTCTTCTTGATTACATTGCAAGGTGGCACAGTTAAAAGATGGGAGATGACAATTCTTTCTCTTAAGAAGATTCCTTGTATTAAGTCTGTCATGTAAAAGGAGCCAGAAGAAGAACTTATGTTTGGGCTGACAAGAAGATTCCCATATCCAAGAGAAGAACTTTGGTGCATGTTGTTCCCCAATCATGAATTTATAAGCACTTGTTGTTGAGTACTTATCTGATCCCCATATGTAAGTCCAAGAGTCAGGTTGTTGTCGTTGTATCTCAGTTTGCACATTATCACATAAAGTTTCCAACTGTTCAAATTCCTGAAAAGCTTGTTGGGAGAGGGGTAGATGGAAGAGATCTTGTAGATACTCCATGTGCAGGACTTTACTCACAGAATCATCAGTCCTCTTGGCAAAGGAAACAAGGTGTGGAAATTTTTGATGTAAACAAGAGTCCCCCCAGAGATCAGTCCAAAATAGCACAGTTTTACCATTACCCAAATTGCACCTTGCCATTGCTTTATATGTATCAATGAGTTTAAGATGTGCTTTCCACCAAAAAGATCCTTCCAATTTAACCCCAGGGGGTCTGTCTTCATCATAGTATGTATCTCTTATAAGATGCACCCATGGAATATCATTGTTGTTGTAGAACTTGTCAAGATTTTTGAGCAGGAGAGCTTTATTTTGAACATCAAGGTTAAGCACTCCCAAACCACCTTGTTCTTTAGGTCTGCAAATTTTCTTCCAAGAGACTAGAGCACTTCCTTTTGCTTGGACATCAGCAGTCTTTTTCCTCCACAGACAATGTCTCATATATTTGATCACTTGGTCCTTAATTGTAACAGGGACATCTAGACAGCACATGAAGAAAATGGGCAGTGATGCAAGAACAGATTTGACCATCTGTAGTTTCCCTCCATAGTTTAGGAAATCTGCAATTCCACCAAGCCTTGTTTGAACTCTTTGCACAATTGGCAGAAAATGTTCCAGAGAAGGTTTTGAAATACTAAGTGGGAGGCCCAAATAAGTGAAAGGAAGTGATCCCACTTTACAGTTCAGTGTAGCAGCAAAATGTGCCAGTCTGTCAGGAGTCATGTTGATTGGCATCATGCTAGATTTCTGATAATTTACTTTGAGTCCAGTGGATGCAGCAAAAGAGTGTAGAATTGACTTTAAGCAAAGCAACTGTGTGGCATCTGCCTTCATGACAAGCAATGTATCATCAGCATACTGGATCACAGGGAAGTCTGGGCATGGCAAGCAGGGGATTGGTTTTGAAAGCAGATTGAGGGTCATAGCTTTGTTTAGCACAGATTGTAGAAAATCAGCTGCAAGGACAAATAACAAGGGAGATAAAGGATCTCCCTGTCTCACACCCCTTCTGCAATAAAATTTCTTCCCAGGAACACCATTTAGCATTACAGCAGATGTCCCAGAACTAAGAATCATTGCTATCCAACTAATCCACTTGTCCCCAAAACCTTTAGCCTTTAGGATTTTTAAGATAGTTGAATGCTCAATTTTATCAAAGGCCTTTTCAAAGTCTAGCTTAAGAATAAGGATCTCCTCTTTTGATTTGTGACATTGAAAGAGATATTCAAAGGCCCATCCTAGGCAATCTTGAATGGATCTTTTCTTCAGGAAACCATATTGATTTTTATGCACCAAGGAAAGAATGATACTTTGGAGCCTATTAGCCAGAAGTTTGGTAATGATTTTGAGGACACAGTTAAGCAGAGAAATAGGCCTGAAGTCACTAGGTGTACTTGGGCTGTCAATTTTTGGGACCAGAGTAATGAAGGAAGAGTTTATACTTTCCAGATTAATATCTCCAGCATGGAAGTCTCTTATCAGTTGTTTGACATCAGCAGCAATAATTGACCAGCAATGTTTAACAAATTCATTATTAAATCCATCAGGACCAGGTGATTTATCATTTGGTAATAGCTTCACCACCTCTTCAATTTCCTTGTCAGAAAAAGGGGCTTGTAGCATCACATTCATGTCCTCAGAGATGTTTGATTCAAGGATTGTGTCAAGATTAAATTGCATTTCTGGGTGGTCTGACTGCCCCATTCTATCCTTGAATGCTTTCCACAGAATTGCTGCTTTCCCTTCATGGTCAGATATTTCCACCTGGTCTGAATTCTGCAGCATTGCAATGTAGTTGTTCCTGTAATTTATAGTGGCCTTAGTATGAAAGAACCTGGTGTTTGCATCACCTAACTTGACCCACTTAATTTTCCCTCTTTGCTTCCAGTAAGTATTTTGATTTTGTAAGAGAGATATGAGGTGTGCTTTGAGAGTGTCTCTCAGGTCCCATTCAGATAAGGATAAGGTTCTGAACTCCTCCATCTGGTCAATCCATGAGATGACTTCATTAACCTTCTCAATAAGATGTTTTAAGCAAGGTAAATTCTTTGCCCAAAGCTTTAAACTTCTTCTTAAGTTCTTGAATTTTGCATTTATCATTTTAGCACTGTTCATATGACCCACAGGAATGTTCCAGGAATTTTGAACAATTTGCTTGAAATCACTGTGCTGCATCCAGTGATTCTCAATCCTGAAAACTTTGGCCTTTGGAATTTTTGTATTGAATACAACAACACAGGGAACATGGTCAGAGGTGGGCCTCACAAGGGGGTAAGCAAAAGAAGCTGGGTAAGATATTGTCCATGAGGGTGAAGTGAAAACCCAATCTAGTTTTTCCAGAAGAGGATCCTTTTGCATATTACTCCAAGTAAACTTTCTTCCTTTTAAAGGTAGTTCAATAATACCCAGGTTACTAATAGCTTCATTGAACAAAAGCATGTCATTTAGGTCCCCACCAGGTTTGTTCCTATCTGAGGGACTTCTGATGAAGTTAAAGTCACCCATGATAAGCCAATCAGTGTCTGGGGGCATGTCAATGTTGGCAAACCAATCTAAAAAGATAGCTTTTTTATCAGCTTGGCATGGCCCATATATATTTGTAAGAATCCAGGAATCATTGGAGAGATTACTTTTGAATTTAACAGAGAGAGAAAATTCATTGTGAAAATCCAGTTCACCATTAAAAAGAGATCCATTCCAAATAATTATCAAGCCACCAGAGGCCCCCACTGAAGGAACATATTCAAACTTATTAAATTTCTTGGGGCAGAATTTCTTGATGTAAGCCAAGTCAAAAAACTCCCTTTTAGTTTCTTGGAGACAAACAATATCACAGCCAGATTCATCAATTTTGCTAGAGAGGGCCAACCATTTCTTTTCAGAATTAATACCCCTTAGGTTCCAATTCATAATTTTCCAAGATTTGCAATTATCCATAGACCTCATTAAGATTTATGTTTAACCAGCCCACAGCAAAGTATACTGTAGGCATCCAACAGGATAACATCAAACTTATTACATCACAAGCAGCAAAAGCACTTAACATTTTCACATAGTACTGGTTCATGCTGACAAAAGCAAGCTTTAACAGGTCCATCAGGTTCAAAGGAGGCAACCATGCCTCAAGAAAAGCAAAATCATAACAAATGCTCATCATTGGAAACTAGTTAGAGGACTTCTTCTTGGCCGGCTGTTCTAAGACAGCAGGCTTGCTCTTCCCTTTCTTTTCAATGGGCTTGGCCTTTGAGCTTGTGGAGGCAATGTTTGTCTTCTTCTGGCCAATAACTCCTGGTGGCACTATAGTTGTGTTGTCACCATCAGAAGCCTTATTTTTCTTCAGAATTTTCTTGTCAACAGTTTCTTCTGGGACCTTGCAAAAAGATATTGCCAAATTCTTGACCACTTTAGAATTGATCATAGGGGGAGCAGCATTGCAGGTGAGGCAATGATTATCTGAACAATTGGCATGGTTTTTATATCCATCATTTAATAACACAAGTCTGGGGCTTCTTCTTACCTCAGACTCTACCAGTGCCCCTTTGCCTTCCCTTCTTTTCCTTTTAGGAGTTGATGGAGTTGATGGAAACTCTTCTTTGGATGTAAGAGTGGAAATCCCTTCATCCTGGACAGACATAGCAATGCAAACAGGAGCCTTAGTGGTAGCACATGATTCTGGAATAACAAACTGGATAGATGCTTCTGTATTCATAGGTTCTTTAAGAATATCCCAAAGTTGTGATGAAAGGAAGTGCTTTGTCCAATCAAATTTTTCTGGAGTTGAAAGCATGAGGGTAACAAAATTAAACCAACTCACAGGAATATCCACAATAGCCTTGTTGGATTTTTCAGCTCCATGTAAATGTGGTGCAAAGAACTGCTCCCAGAGAAGTAACCCTGTTGCTGACATCCTTCTGGTCAAATCATGCTCCTCAGGTATGGGAAGAAAATGTGTTTGCACTCTTCCAAGGGTCAGCTGAAGATGGGCTTCATTTGGAGGTACTAGCTGTACATTGTCAGGTAGGAAAAGGTTGTCCTCCATGATCTGCATTCCCTGGGATTCAGAAGGAACCAAGGAATGATCATTTCTATCAAGTTGGGCAGAGGATTCCTCAGCATCATCTTCAACAGAGTAAGCTTGCAAGATGTTCAACAACCCTTCCCCCATAGGTGGATCAGAGAGAGGAGAACTGTTCAGAGGAACAGATGAAACAACTTCATTGTTTGCATTTCCCTGAGATGCACTGTCTTCAGAGCTAGAAGATGATAAATGGACAAAGCTTGTAGCATCAAGAAGGGGTGGTCCTTGGTCATCAGCACCCATATCCACTTCTACTGGCAGTTCAGGTGCATTGATATCAAGCTGCTGTTCCACTTCCATGGGTTGGGGATTATCCTGTACTGGACCCAAAGCCCAATGACCCCACCCATCTACATCTGCATCATCAGCAACATTTTGCTCAGGAGGTTGTGGTGGTCCTGGTTGCACCAGGGGTACTGGAAGAGCATGTCCTGGCATGGGATGAGGGTCTACCCCTTCATCAGGCATAGGATCTTCATCTGGGGGCCCACCACCAAGGAGGTTTTGCTGCAGAACTTCAACAACAAAGGTCCAAGACTGAGCCTCTGGCCTTGAACTTTCAGTCATACGAATACTACGTGGAATATCTTGCAGATCAGTAACCCTCACTTTAACAAGAACTCTTCCTTTTCTGTTTGGGTCTCTTTCCCACAGCAGCAGTGATCCAATATCAGAGAAACAGGCATTCAAATCTTCAGTTTGCATGTGATCTAAAGGGGGGCCAACCAGGAGCAACCAAACATCTCTATTGAAAGTAACTCCTCTCCAGTTAATTCCTTCATCATGGTTAACAAATGAAATAGTCACATCACCAAACTGGTTGGGGCTAGAGGAAATCAATCTGTCCTTGTCACTGACATTCCTGAACTGTACGTATGCAGCCCCAAAAGGGCAAGATTGCAATGCCACAAAACCGACTCTAGCAACCTCAGTTAAGTACTCCCCTAGCACATCTCTGACATTATCGAAAGGAACCAAACCTTCTGGGAAAGGATGGATGGTGGCGATGGCGTACTGCTCGTGCTCCTTTGGTCGTCGCGGCACCACCACCCTTTTCACCGCGAGCCTTCCTTGGATGTGCTGAATCTGGTAGCCTTGAGGGACAAAGGGCCTGGGGTCGATGGGAAAATTGGCCATTGTCGGAATCGGAGCCTCCGACGGCTCGGCGGTGGGGGACTGTAGCAGCGGCGGTTGCGGAGAGAGCGAGGGTGGTGAATGCGAGGAGGCAGAGACGACAGGAGCAGGGCATATTTTTTCCCTAGAAAGGAATCCCGCAAAATCACTAAAAGAGGAAGCCTCCTGAATTAAAGGCCCCGGCCCATGGGCCTTAAACCAAGTAAGGTAACTGTCGTTTGGCCAATTAATGGGTTTGAAGGATGGAAATTTGAAGAAAGGAATGAGGCCCGGTAAATCAGCGTGTGATGAGGCACGATTAAAAGGGGAGTTTTGACGAGAGGGGGCACTAGCCGTTTGCATGGGAGATGAAATCTCGGGCGCGAAATTGGGGTGGCTGGGAGGGTATTGCATGCGCTGAAACACCGACAAACGCTGAAAATTAGGTGGAGAATTTCTTTTCCTTTTTACCACCTGCCATTCTGAGTCAGATTCTTTGTAAAATTTTCTCTCCTCCACAAGCCAATTCGGGCCTCCATTACCCCAAAGATAAATGAAAAGTTCAAACATCTGAGTGCAAACCTTTGATTTGTTGTAAATTTCAAACCCAACAGATGTTGAAGCTACTGAAAATTGGAAAGTTCTATCTCGAAGATATTTAACTCTGAATGATGAAGCAAATCCCCCAAAGCAAGATTGAAGCGCAATGGCTACAGTGTGAACATCAAGCTTAAAGCTAGCTCTCCCAAAAGAAGCCACAAGCAAAAAACCTTTTCTATGAGAACCATTGTCAAGAGTAACAGAGTGACCAAACTTATTTTTGCAAGCTGCTTGAAATGAAATTCCAACTGAGAAATCCAAAGCAATAACATGGTCAGTACCTTGAGCAGCAATGTTCTTCTGTTGATTGTTAGGCTTCGAGGAGGATGATCTCAAAAAGTCCACACCTAGAGCCAGGGAATCTGATATAATGCGTTCACCAATTACCACAGTATGAGATTGGAGATCCAGAATCAAACCAGAATGTACCCTTTCATCTTCCAAAAGAAACCTAGCATCCAGAACTTGTTCATCGGTATCAAGAAGAACCAGCCTCTTAGCATGAGGTCTCAACATCAGGAAAGCTTGAAAAGACTTAGAGGTCACCCTTAGTGCTAATTCTTCTACATGTCCTCCTTCAGGGCCAGACGGAGATTCATCCCCGATGTTAGGCTTGTCGTACATCAGCTATAGCATTAACAAATTGCGACCTTGCACAAGATGCACATAAGCTTGGTTCCCCTTCTCATATTCATATATGTCGATATTCACTAAGACACATTACATTCGATGAAATTGCCTAGCAAATGTGATGACAGCCTAAGAAATGGATCCAAAGTTGCAGCCATGCAAGTAAAATGCATACATGAACTTTATATTTTATCATATTAAATTTCCAAATATTTGCAACATATATGATGATGATACCATATTTTATATTGATTTTAACAATGATCTCCTTTATTTGGTTTATAACTCTGAACAGGCATTCTCTGTTTTGTGTATTTTTCACCTTCCGAGACCTACACGGAGTCAAATTGAGCTGAGATTTTGGAGCGTCATTTTTTCATCGAGAGAAGCACCCTGGGACCTAGAAGCTCACCTGGAGGGGCCTGAGACCCAAAATAGCCCAGGTGGTGCGTCCAAACTTGTAGGGCGCGCCACCTGACATCTTTTGGCCGTCGATTGTCCAAATCGCGCGATCTTTTCGCCCACCGACGTATTTTGACCTAAAAATCACTATATATATGGCCCCGAAGAGTTCTCGGGAGGAGCGCCACAGAAGATAGGAACACGAAAAAATAGGCTGCTGCAGCGAAGATTGGAGGGGGAAACCCTGCCGAAGCCGCCGCCAGAGGGATCTCCACGTTCTACAACGTCTTCATCATCATCGCCATGATCAAGGGGGAGTAGTCCACCTCTAGACTACGGGTTTGTGTCACTAGCTTGATCTAGTTCTCTCCTTCATAGTTCTTAGTGCCATATGAGCTACCTAACATGATTATGGCCATATTTGTAATACCTATGTGGTGGATCCTTATTTATGATATTGTGCTATGAGATCTGATCATATTATGTGCAAGATGTATTGATAGATGCATATTATGTACCCCGTTTTTAAGTATTGGTTTTGATCCAACTATTACGCAAGAGCGTGTGTGGGGTGATGTGTGTATTAGATTGAGTAGTATTGTTTTAATGATTGAATAGTGACAACAAATCAAGATCTATTACGGTTTTGCCTTTTGTTTTGCTACCTCACTAGGGATAAAGTGAATGCATGTGATATGTTCGTCACGTGACAAAAGTGATGATCTTGTTTGGTCAATGTAGCATATTTGATATTTAAACATCATGTCAAAGTACTGGCTGTGCTCTGTTAATTCTTAATACAAGATTGCATGGAGTTTTCTATTTCTTGTGTAGTATAAGAGAGATGTGTTGCATCATCTCTATGTTAGGACGTGATGCCCATATGAATGCGTATCTTTGACGTGTTATTATTTTGCTCTTCATATCTCATTGATGAATTGTTATTATCCACTACAACTTAAAAGAGAGAATAGTCAAGTGAACCCTTGAACCCCGGTTCACTTTTTATCATAAGAAACACCTTTATATTTATTTCATCTTATTTTGTATTTGCTGCATTATTATATTCCGAAAATACAAATATATTTTCTTATCTTATTTGCATCCAAAATCCCAAAAACAATCAGCCTTTTTACTATTTTTTACTTGGTAACTTTTCGTCTAGTTTTACTTATTTTATTACTACTCGTG
Organism: Lolium multiflorum; assembly: GCA_030979885.1. Classification (NCBI taxonomy): domain Eukaryota; kingdom Viridiplantae; phylum Streptophyta; class Magnoliopsida; order Poales; family Poaceae; genus Lolium; species Lolium multiflorum. Next base: position 65,549 of record JAUUTY010000640.1, on the reverse strand, counting down.
TTTTATTTACTTACACGAAACCTTGTGCTTGACAACCACACGGTGGAGTTGGGACACAAGGATTTATTTTACTTTGCAGGATTGCTAGAAGAAGAGAGGGAGATTTACCTCTTTGTGGAGTTCCCCAAGAGTTCGATATAACCCGTTAGTCACCCTTGTGGGGAAAATTGCTTCCTAGACTACATACTCTGCACTTGGAGTCCCAACGTATCAAGACCCTTTTGCTGGTGTTGTCAAGATAATTTTCTGGTGCCGTTGCCGGGGAACTTGAAGAGCATCTTACAACTGCATGATCATCAAGCTTTGAGTATATCAAATCCCAAGGCATTAGCAAGACGATTTCTAGTGTCGTTGCTTTCTTCATCAACTTATTGCAAATACCTAAGCTTGGGGAGGTTGCACCGTTGTGAGCTCTCTTATCTTTTAGATCTTGCATTGTATTTTACTTGTCTTGTTTTTAGTCTTTGCTTTTCTAGTTCTTTCTCATAAAAAATTCAAAAACACATAAAATTTTGTAGTAATTATCTTCTGAAAATCATGGGGGAAAGAAATACTAAGTTGTGTGATTACACAAACACTCCTAATGATCATTTTATTTCAAAACGTATCCTGAAATAAATGCTGAAATCTTTGAAGTAAGTCCTAGGTTATTAAATCTTATAACTAGAAAACAATTTGGCGGTAGTGCTAGTCAAGATGCCTCTATGCATTTACATGATTTGTGTGAAATTTTTGATATGCGGAAAGTTAAAAACATGGAAAACAATATTGTTAAACTTAAATTATTCCCATTTTCACTTGGAGGAAAAGCTAAAGAATGGTTATTGTCATTACCTACTGCTAGTATTAAAATGATCTTAAAGAAGCTTTCATAAAGAAATATTACCCACATGTTAAGATCTTACATAATAGAAATATCATTCTATCATTTAGACAAAATGATAATGAACAGGTAGCAACAACTTGGGAAAGAATTAAAAACATGCTTCGAACTTGCCCATCACATGGAGTTAATGAATGGACTATCTTACAGTTTTTTTATAATGGGTTAAATATAATGTCAAGAAGCATGATAGATTCTGCTGCGGGTGGTGCTTTTATGAGTAAAACTGTGCCTGAAGGTAAATCCATATTAGAAAGCATGCAACATAATCATAGTGAATGGCACACTAAAAGAGAACCGAACCCCACTAAGAAAGTGCATTCGATTGAAGAAGAAATTCTCTATCTAATAAAATTGATGCGATACTTGCCTACATAGCCAAAAAAAATAGTGACAATGTTTCTCTGCAAGAATTAGTTGGAAACAACAATGAAAATGTAGATGTTAATTTTATAAGAAACTTTGGCAACAATAGGTATGGTAACAATTACAATAATTCTTATGGCCGGCCACCTTATGTGCCCAACAAATATGCTAGTGGTAATAACTCTAATGAATTAGAAAACACCATTAGATCTTTTATTTCTACATAAAAGAGTTAAATAAAGAATTCATAGCAAAATTTGAAAGACACAATGCTTTAAATGAGTAAGTTGATCTCTTAACACAAGAAGTTGTGTCTTTCAAAAACCTCCTACAACAAAAGATCCATGAAGAAAGTAGTAAATATGTGCAAGAAGTAATAGCTAAATCTTGGGAGGCTTTAAATGCTATCGATGAAAAAGAAACACTTATGCTTTCTAATGATAAACAATTTGAAGAAATGAAAATACTTAGTAAAGTAAGAGAACCACTACTAGATCTTATAAATGTAGCTTGCATGAATTGATTGCTATTTTTGAGAAATTATCTAAAGATCCTACCATTAATGTTCATCAAGCTGATTTTGGTTCTTATATTGCTAAATATGTCATTAAAGAAAAGATAAAAAGATACAATAATGAGGCTATGATACCACCTAAGCTTGGGGATGCTTGGATCCCCAAGATTTTAATTTCTGTTGACAAAGAAACACACCATGCTATTCTAGGTGTAGGATCTAGTGTTTCTGTCATATCAAAAAAGCTATTTGATTTGCTTAATTTTAAAAATATGGAAAAATAATCTATTGATTTATTACTTGTTGATGATTCAACCAAAAAGACTTTAGGAAGAGTTAATAATATTATGGTTGAATTACATATGACATATGTGCCTGTGGATTTTATTGTTATGGACATGGGTAGCAATACCTCTAGTCCTATAATTTTTGGGAGACCTTTTTTGAGAACCACATGAGCTATTATTGATTCAAAAGAATGAAATGTTAAATTTAAATTCCCACATAAGTATGGAGCACTTTCCAACGAAGAAGGAGATAGCACCAATATTCAAGCTACCACACAATCTCCATACAACTTAAAAACAAGTAAGTAAGCCTACCTATATGACTATAAAGAAAGCGCTTTACGGAAGGCAACCCGAGATGTTTTTTTATATTTGGTTTTTGTTATACATGCTTGTTGTAGCATGTTAGTTTTACTTTATTTTACTATCCGGTTTATAAATAAAGTATCAAGTTTTTACCCATTTGGATGTTTAAAGTTGCAAATAAAATATGCATTTGCTATTTTCCGCGATGCACTTTTTAGTGCATGATTTTTCTGATTTTTTGGTAACTCCTAAAATCTTAATAAATCCACAGTAGCTGAAACTTTTCATCCTCTATATGCACTTAAGTTGGCTAAAAATCCCGACGTGTCTAATTAGTATTAAAAATTCAGTTCTACTGCAGCAAAAATTGTGGAAGATTCTGCCTTTCAATGTTGGATCCATCCTTTTGAGTATCAAAATGATTTTTTGCTTTGAAATTTTGATATGCTAGAATGAGTAGAACATTATGTTATCTATGGTTCATGAAGATATAATTGTATTTATGACAAAAATAGCAGCAAGCATGATTTCTTTGTACCACTAATGTCACCCCATAGAAAAGAATGGAAAAAAAGTTTGTGTTGAAGTTTTTTCACGGGGAATGGAGGAATATCACACTGAGATTAATTCAAGTATGGTGAATATCATAAGCTTGGGGATTCCCATGACACCCATTGGACTCATTCTAAAACTCCTTGTTTGAGCACCTCTAAACTCTGTTTTTTGAGCAACATAGAACTTTTGCAAAAACTTGAAGCGTCCTTGTTTTATTTGTGTCTAGTTTTTTTTTTAAATTAAAGGACCATCATATTAAATGTTCATAATGCATATGAATGAGCTACTAGATCAAACTCTCTTATCTCCTAATCAAATAAAATATAGTTGCGTGATTATAAAAGAAAAGGAGGAATGCTAATTAAAAGCCGAAACTTATTTTGTGTATGGTATTTCTAGTTTCATATGCTCTATTGAGTGATTATTTGCTATATTCCTTATTCAGTGCTACTTATCACTAGTATACACATATGTTTAATTTTAAGTATCATTATTTGATGATGAATGAATAGCTCTGTGTATACTATTGCATGCTTCTAGATCTATTGCTCGCCAAAAGAAATGAATTCTCACACAAGCATAGACTTGTTTCAAAGTTTCACTCAAACCCAAATATTTATCATATCTACCTATAAAACACTTGATATTCCAAGTAAAATATGTGTGTTATGCCTCCAACCATTTCAAAATATTCTTTTTGTGTAATTCAAAGCTCATAGGAAAGTAAGGTGTGGAAGGATAATACGACTATGCAAGTGATGGGTTTGACTAATTATGAGTAATGAGCTAGACCTTAACCATGCTTACATGGGGATGTCTTTCAACATTGCACCATTAATGTTATGTACCTTGAAGTTTATTGTCATTTCTTTTGGGTTCGTGGATGGTTATCTGTTGTGAAAATAAGGGGATTGTCAATATAAAGATTAGATTATCATATTGTTAGAGAAGAGCAATGAGCCGCTAACTAGAAGCCATGCTTACATGGTGAAAGTTTCAGCACGAACATCCTCAAAACAGGAAGAGAAAAAAGACAAGAAAAAGAAAGAAAATAGAGAATATATATATGTATATTATGAAAAAAGTGAGAGAGAGTTAGAGACGATGCTCAAAAGACTGTTGTCCTTGTTGTCCGGGTATGGATGGCTTAAGATGAAGCTTATATAAGCCGATTTTGCCTTTTGTATAGGTGGCAAGGAGGTACCCCATTGCGATACTTGGTTGAAGCAATATGTGAAAGGTCTATTGGCAATCCGAAGGTTATTAGCTAGAGGTGTAATCCTTAGCACTAGGAGAATGAGGCAATATTTACTTACTAGATGAATAGGCGGGCTTCGCCCCGCCACCTTCATAGCATTCTGGTACAACATGATCAGCACAATAGACATGTACAACGTGCTTATTCTTTTGATGTTTTGTCTTTTTGATGAAGTCTTAATGGTGAACGTAGATCTAAAATGATTGTGCGTTGTTTACATAGGTTCGCTCATTAGACGTTGCAAGTTTATTTATCAGGAAAAGGACAGTTTAAAATCAAAGTGGCACTGTAAATCATTGAGACCAGTCCACGCCTAGTGAATGTACTAATCATGTATATATATAAAACGTAAGGCATTAACCACAACATGTTGTCATGATTTTTTCCTGAAAAACACAACTTTCATAAAACTGCTTCATTTTTTCTAGGTCACAAAGAAGCATGCACATATATCAAAGATATAAGCGGCTACATATGACGGTGACATACAAAAGTGCAACAATAATCCACTCACAACCATCCAACATCCACTCACTCGGTGAAACACATGAACACATCAAAGCACAGCTCATGCCGAGGGAAACATCTAAGTGAAGATGACATCATTGATGTGTTTCCACGTCTCCTACAATACAAAGTTGTCACAAATCATGTTGCTGACTACATGTCTTGATTTGGAGCTCCACCAGTCTACCAAAGTTATTTCATGATTGAATTCAATGGAAAAAAGAAGAAAAAGTGGAGAAGGACCGCTCTACATCATTCCAGTTATGTATCTGCATTTATCATCGATCATGACCACAGAAAATAACTGAAGTTGCAATGACATTCCTACAATATTTGAGGTATATTCACGCAACAAATAGTATCACACACAAGCACCATATTTGAGGTAGATTATGCTCCGCATGTTGCGATTACTATTCAGACATTCTTGTTCAAAGAAGTAAAACTAAATCATGGAGCACATCACAGAAACTTCCCAAGTTATGCCTGAGTGAACTTGACTAATCTTAAACAGAACCGACATCAAACATCTCTCCAAACATCACACTTACATCCCAGTCCCTGTATTGGGGATAGAACTCTGAAACTCATATTTTTGTTGCAAGCAACATTGACAATTAACTACTACCATGTGGCATGCCATTGTCCAGGTCAAATTCTGATGAACTTTTTCCATACTTGCATTACACATGGATAAGGCGTTCTACAACATGCGCAAGAGGTTGTTATGATCAGTCAGCACGGATGACACTTGAATTATTCTGATATATAAAAGTAAGAAAGACCTAAGAAAGTCATTTCCCTAATAGATCATCAGTTTTCAGTGCTATTCCAACACCATCAGCTACCAAAGATAGTGGATCATTTATCTCATCACAAACCTTTGTACAGTAAAATAATACAACCTTGTAAACAACTAAATCGGAATGTCCATCATATTATCTCCAAATAATAACTCTATAAAGCTTTTAGTTTTGAGAAATGCACGAAATTTGGACATCTTGTTTTTAAAAGTGTTCACATACAGTTTTGGAAGCCCATAGAGAACCTTGTAAACAGCTAAATCGGAATGTCCATCATATTATCTCCAAATAATAACTCTATAAAGATTTTAGTTTTGAGAAATGCACGAAATTTGGACATCTTGTTTTTAAAAGTGTTCACATACAGTTTTGGAAGCCCATAGAGAAGAGATAAACAGGATATTGTCTATAAGACTATAACCCACAATAAATTACCATTGCAATTGTATGCCTATACCCTTTATGAGATGATATTATAATGCATGTCTTTTCATTTAGAGTTAGGGAGACTTCATGGTTTCACTCCTGATTCCATCAGCTCTCCCTATGTTGTCCGCGCACTAAAAACATATCGTTTTGGTGTCAATATTGTGAGAACATGACGCTTGCATCATAGACAATTAACTGGCCATGGAAACAAAATTAGGAGCAAGGAGGAATACAGAGAACAACCGAGGTCAGCAGTAAGAGTAACCTCTGTACTTAGGGCTCCATGAATACAATTGAAGGGGCACTCCCTCCCTACCTAGACCAAGTGCTTTGGTTGAACCTGTAACGATTAAGAAATTAAACTCCGTAGAAGATAAATTAAAAAAAAAGGAATATGTGTTGCAGTTCATTCTAAGTATCAATATATGTAGCCTGATGGGTCTCACTCTCCTAAACAACAGCAAAACCAAAACAGATGCATGAGTGCATGACAACAAACTAACATCATGTGATGTTCTTTATTTTGCATTGATGGGAACATAGTTACATAGAACAATTAGTTTGTAGGAACATATTAGCATGCACTTTGATTTCTACATACATAACTTTAGTTGCAGTATCAGAAATAGATGCCTGAACCAATCAACACAGTACTCTTTTTTAGAAGAAAATCAACCCGATGTAAGACATATTTGTTTCGATGGCTATGAGAATCAAAGTTATAAACCTGCAAACGTAACATGTGACTCGAATATTAGACTGTACTTAGATTTCTGCATAGATAACTTAGAGCATTAAATGGGAGCAGATTTCTATAGTTACAGTAGCACAATTAGATTCCCTGAACTAATCAACACAATCATCCTTTTTAGGAAGAAAACCAACCCAAAGTAAGCCATATTTGTTTCAATGGTTATAAGTGTGAAAATTATAAATCTGCAAATCTAACATCTGTGTAAACATTTGTGTGTGCATGCTGTGGTATAAACTAAGGAGCAAACCCCCCCCCCCCCCCCACCCATAAAAGCACTGGCCAAGTCCAAAAGCTAGAGCAAATAATTATGTTTGAAGGTATATTTCTACATCTATCAGCCGATCGCGGTCAGGTACATAGAAATGAAACATAAACGGTAAAAAACTCAGGCCAAAACTGGCAGAGGAAAACCTATTTTGGCCAATTGTTTCACATAGTTAGATTATTCAGCCTAACCTATGCAATTTTCTTATATATAATGCCAAGTTAAGCCTGGTACAGAGAGAAACAGAAGCTCAATGTTAAGTCCTTCCCTATGAAATTAGGCTCATAGCAAAGCATGACAGCGCTTATTGGGATCCATGAAGGCATGGCCTGTATTTGCCCAGTAAAAAAATATCGTTGCTTGCTTTTTTTTTTCGAAATGGGGGATGTGCCCCATCGTTGCTTGCTATGTAGAGCGATACTAAGACAACATCAATTAAACTCCAAACAAAATCAACCAGCCGATACTACAGTGTTATGTAGTCTACAAAATATAGATGAAGAGATTGTTCACAATAAAAATTAGGTACCTAAACTGAAGTTTTATTCTTAACTGAAGTTATGGGCAAACAAATTGAAATATAGCATTCCTATATTAACACCAGTTGATACTGAATGTTGAACACTATATTTCATTGTTATGGGTGATGTATTATAGCTGATCAATGAACACCAGTCATGCCTACAAATAGTAGGATGACAGAATTCTCACGAGAAATTTCCTGAAGGGAAAGGACATATAAGTTTTCTGCATGTTCTCCCGATAAAGTGACAAAACTATATTGTTAACATCGTTGGAGCACTAATAAGCACTGAAGGTAGTGGTGTATAGATTAAACTGTACCTTGCATCAATGAGGTGTACATTTCTCAATGTCTGTCAGCATTGTTACTAACCTGACAACATCTTGTAGTAGGCAGGAAAAAGTGGTACATCAGCATACCGTTTTGAAACTGGTCCAATCTTGAGAAAATAGGAAGGAGAAAAAGAAAATAATAAAAATGCATGGACAATGCAGGTATGCTGAGAAGAACTCGATTCACCAAAGAAACCACCGACCTGCAGGGCAAACAGCCCACCAAAAACATCACCACCTAAAGTGTCACTGGTCCCATCGAAGCCACCATGATCTTCTCCTGCAAAAACACTAAATAAATTACAGAAAAAACACATGTATATACAGTCTGCAGCAGAATAGCAAAAAAGGGGAAGAAAACCAACGAAACAGAAAAGAGGAGAAAAATAACAACAACAAAAATCACCAGTCTCTTTCCCGGCAGAATCTCCCGTCTCAAACAACACATCTGAAGCCAAAAGTTGAAAGCGGACAAACAGAGGAAGGACCCCGAATAATCTTAGTAGCCACGGGCAGGATGAATTGACCTGGAAAAAAAAAACGCATCATGAGTCTCGGCCAGCAGATAAACCAGCAAAAAATCAGAGTGGGTGAATCAAATCGGATAAGATTCTAGGAAAGAGAACACCGACGCGGAAACCAAAAGGAGAAAAAAAACTAAACAAAGAAAAACTAATCGAAGAAAGCGGAGCCCAGCCCGGCCGCTCCGCCGGCGACCACACGGGCGTCCTCTCCTCCACTTGAGAAGGATGACTGGCCACTGGAATGGCTGCATCGGCTCCTCCCATAGCTGCAACGCCTCGGGAAGGAGAAGAGGTTGCCTCGGGAGAGAAGAAGGGCATGTCACATCGGTCCTAGGGGAGGATGTGCGATGCAATTGCAAATAAAGTTTGACCTGCAGGCGTGTATTGGGCGGCACCGCCCAAGGAAGGAACGTTTTTAGGGTGGTCGGTGGTGGGTCCCACAAAGCGATGCTTGCACCGTCAAATGGCTGAGAAGCTAGGGATTGCAACAGCCATACATGTTGTATCTAATAAGAGGTCAAACTCATGAATCTTATATATCTCTGAAACAAAGAGATGCATGGTACCCCATCCTTATGAGTATAGTTGACATGAATTGCATATCACAAAATTTTATTGTTTTACTCTCTTTACCTTTTTATTTTGTTGGAAGTTTAGCACATATATTTCCTATTTACTTTCTTGTGTTCAATAGTCAAAAGAATCAAAAGAGAGGACAAAGAGTCTTCCAAACAATTCTATAGGATTCTCCTAAGCATGCTTTATGGTCCATATTACTTATCATTCATGTTTCTTACAATGCTATTTATTAGTATGCATGCTTTGTAGAATGTAAGAGTTATCACTTTATAAGTTCATATTATTTATTATCATTCTTTATTGACTAAATCTTGTGATACTTTGAATGATTATTTAGAAGCTATATAATAAACTTCAAAATCCATGTTAGTTTTATCACCTTTATGCTCGGGGACGAGCATAGGTTACGCTTGAGGATGTTGATGCATGTAAAATACATACATGAACTTTGTCCTTTATCATATTGAATTCCCACATATTTGCAACATATATGATGATAATACCATGTTTTACATTCATTTATGGGGATTTAACAATGATCTCCATTATTTGATTTATAACTCTGAAGAACAGGAATTTCTTGTTTTATGTATTTTTCACTTTCAGAGACCTACACAGAGTCAAACTGAGCTGGTATTTTTGGAGCATCATTTTATCATCGGGAGAAGCACCCTGGGACCTAGAAGCTCACATGGAGGGGCTTGAGGCCCAAAAGAGGCTAGGTGGCGCAGCTAGACTTGTAGGGCGCGCCACCTAACCTCTTTTGGCCGCTGATCATCCAAATCGCGTGATCTTTTCGTCCACCAACGTATTTTGTCCTAAAAATCACTATATATATGGCCCCGAAAAGTTCTTGGGACGAGAGCGCCGCAGAACACAGAAATATGAAAATAGAGGCTGCAACAGCGAAGATTGGCGGGGGAAACTTCACCGCCGGAGGGATCTCCACCTTCTCCAACGTCTTCATCATCACCATGATCAAGGGGGAGTAGTCCATCTCTAGACTACGGGTTTGTGGCAGTAGTTTGATCTATTTCTCTCATATTCGTCATAGTTCTTAGTGCCATATATATGAGCTGCCTAACATGATTATGGCCATATTTGTAATACCTATGTGGTGGATCCTTATTCTATGATATTGTGCTATGAGGTCTGATCATATTATGTGCAAGATGTATTGATAGATGCATATTATGTACCCTGTTCTTAAGTATTGGTTTTGATCTAACTATTATGCAACAGCGTGTGTGGGGTGATGTGTGTATTAGACGGAGTAGCATGGTTTTAATGATTGAATAGTGACAACAAATTTATGATTTATTATGGTTTTGCCTTTTCTTTTGCTACCTCACTAGGGATACTAGGGATAAAGTGAATGCATGTGCTGTGTTCATCGCGTGACAAAAGTGATGATTTTGTTTGTTCAAGGTAGCATATTTGATATTTAAACATCATGTTAAAATAATTCTAAATACAAGATTGCATGAAGTTTTCCCTTTCTTGTGGAGTATAAGAGAGATATGTTGCATCATCTCTATGTTAGGATGTGATGCCCATATGGATGCGTATCTTCCACATGTTATTATTTTGCTCTTCATATCTCATTGATGAATTTTTATTATCCACTACACCTTAAAAGAGAGTATAGTAAAGTGAAACCATGAACCCGGTCCAATTTTTATCATAAGATACACCTTTATATTGCTTTTATCTTACTTTTTATTGTTGCATTATTTTATTAAAAAAATAAAAAATTACTTATCTTGCTTGCATCCAAAACCCCAAAAACAATCAACCTTTTTACTGTTTTTTTACTTAGTTCCTTTATTTTGTCTAGTTTTACTTATTTTATTACTACTTGTGTTTTATTTACTTACACGAAACCTTGTGCTTTCCCCACCTCCCCGCTGCACTATCATATAGATCAGTGCAACAGGGAGGTAGGAAAGGCGTGAGGCGTCGCTCGTCGTCCATCCCATGGGTCAGCTTCATGAACGCCTTCACGACCACCGTCAATGGCGTCTCCATCCATGATGTGCCGCCACCAAGGACCCCGCCGCATGTGCGTCGGGTCTACATGCGATCCGACGCGAACAAAGACCACACCATCTCCTCGAGCGTGTGGTGCAGCTCATCAAGCTCTAGGGAGGAGATGACCTTGGCGGGCGTCGCGACTGACGATAATGCGAATCGTATGGGTGCAGGGGCTTGGCGTGAGTGGGGTGGATACAAGTCGAGAATGTTGCGCTCGCCGCGGCCGTCTATCGCCATCCGCCCATCCCCCTCCTCCGACCTGTTGGCCTTTGTCACAAGTCACAAGACAGTGCACACGTTGAATGGAAGGTGGCATTGGGAAAATAATCCAATTAAGTGCCCATGACTTGTGCTCATCAATTTTTTTTTTGAGAGTACGCGAACGCGTACCTTACTTTTATAGAAGATAGAGTATATATACAAGAGAGGCATGCTATGACAAACAAAGAAAACCAAGCACCTCCCAACCACACCCACACAGCTACTCTCTAACCATTATCGAACACTCCCTCCCCTACCCTATGGGCCTGCCTAATTAACCGAAACTCCTCCAAGATTCGAGCAACCAAGGTATGAACCGTGTGCTGCCTCTGGACGTTGTGAAAGCAGTACGCGTTCCTATTCTTCCAAACACCATGGCAGACGGTACAAACCAAACCGTCAAACCATTTCCTGTCCTTGTTGCTGAACCTTGCCCTTTCCCTAGTCCACCAGCTCTGAATCGTGCTGTCCGTCGTCGGAATCTCGAAATTTAGCCGGAGGGCCTGGCGGCAGAGATGCCAGACCTCCCTAGCGAACACACATTGCACCAGGATGAGCTCGGCGGTATCTTCTTCTTGGAGGCACAGAAAGCAAGGGGACGAGTGTGCTTGCAAGCCGTGCCGCAGCCTTCGGTCCGAGGTCCAGATCCTATGCTGAGCCGCCAACCAGACAAACAGTTTGCTCTTGGGCGTACCCTTGCTCTGCCAAATGATTTCCCATAATACCCACCTGATGCTCCCCTCCATCAACATGCTATAGGCCGAGCTCGCTGAGTATTCTCCACCACTCGTCCATGGCCATCTAAAACGATCTGGACTGTCCACCTGTCTCTCCACCGAGGAGACAACTAGCCAGAGGCGAACGTATTCTCTTGCACCCAGGGTGGCTACATTCTCCTGGCTGTCCAGAACCCAACGATTGTTCTGCAAAGCTTGCTGGACAGTCCTCGCATTTTTAGCTCTCGTGGAGATGTGCTGCGTAATCCCTGGCGCGTACTCGCTGGCCGACCGACCGTGTATCCAACGGTCTCTCCAAAACAAAACCTCACTGCCAACACCAACCTGAATATGCACTAGACTGTCAAACGCCTCTCTCGCCTGTGCGTCCTTGGTCATCGGTAACCCCTGCCAGGGCCTAGCAGGGTCAGTCCTCCTCAACCATTCCCATCTGATGCGCATTGCCAGGCCTTGCATTCTCAGATTCCTGATCCCAAGACCACCAAATTTCTTTGGTTTGTGCTCATCAATTTGATTTTATTCCGAGAATGACAAGGTAATAAGGAAACTGCTATTTTGATTGTCTGCAAATTGATATGAAAGAAAATTGATTCCCGTGACTTGTGCTCACCAGTTTGATTTTATTCCGAGAATAATAAGACAATAAGAAAAGCGCTGATTGATTGTCTGCAAATTAAGAGATCCGGGCTTAACGCTAACAGCCAGGAGGGGCGACAAAGTACTAAGAAATCCATCGGACGGTCCAACATGGTTAAAGTTAAGGGGGTGTGGTTGTATGGCCTTGAATCTTCTGATGTTTTGATATTAAACATTTTTACTTACGAATTCAAATATAATAGTAAAGATAAGATAAAAAAAACAGTTGTACTCGTGCTAACAGGTGACGCTGAATGTAGCCCATAAGCTCAAAGGCATCAAACTGGGGCCCTTAACCCTTCTCCTGTCTCGCTCAGCAAATCCTAGTAAGGCCGTCGTTCTCCATCCTGTCTTCCCCCAGTAGAAGCCGGCCTTTCCCTCCTAAGAAACTCTCTTCCGCAACGAGGGCCACAACTTTCCAGCACCCACTAGGCCACAACCCAGCCAAGTCTGTTGTATCCTGAAAAAAAAAGCTAAGAACATCTCCAGTCGCGTCCCCCCGAACCGTTCCCTAAGACTAGTCATAGTGGGGAGTAACATAGAGTATTAACATGCACATGTTACTACTTTATGTTACTACCTTCATAGTGGTAAGTAACATGAAAGTAGTATCATATATGTCTTCATTAATTAGTTTGTAGACTCATTGTATCTTCAAAAGTGTGATGTTACAGTAACTAGCTATGTTACTCCATCTTCCTCTCTCCTCATTAAATCAGCCACATACGCAAATTTGCTGAGTTGGACACTTAGTTACTAGTGAAGTTACTTGCAGTATGAGTAGTCTAAAGGATAAAAAAAAGTTCCCAGCAGCGTCCCCCAAAGCTGTTTTTATCCGGCGCAGCCCGATACGTGTCCGACGTCCGAGCCCGTCCCCACCTCACAGGGACGCTCCGGCCACGCCAGACACAACGAAAAGCGAGGCAGGAAGTGGCGGGACCGACGCGTCAGCGGCACATTCAAGTTTGGACCTAATCGTCGCCTACCTCGCGACGGAAGTTATTCGCGCGCAGTGACACACGACCGAAGCGTCGCAGCTTTGCCTTAATGGCGATGGAGGGGCAGGCGAGACGTCTCGTCGGTGCTGCGCAGCCTCCACGCGTCGCCGCCGTTCGCACGTCACCGCGCGTTCCCACGCTTTCTTCCCGCCGCTTCTGGCCTCTTCCCGTGCTTTCTTTCCGACGCCGTCGTCTATAAAAGCCCCCCCGCTCAATGACAGCCACCACAGTCGCCGGTACCCCTTTCTCCGCCACAAGCACAACCCTTGCCGCTCGAACACCACTGCGCAATGATGAACCGCCCCGGCGCTAGCCAGTTCCCTCCACCACCGTCTCCTCCACCACCACGTCCACCGCCGGATTCGCAGTTCGGCATCGACGCCGCTGCCTAGGAAGAGTCACGGCGGCGCCGGACGGAGCTTTGGCGTGCAGAGCGGCGGCAACGGCGGGAAGCAATCGAGCAGCGGGTCCGTCAATAGCGTGAGGCGGCGGCGGCGTCGTTAGCAGCGGGAGACCCCGCAGCTGAGGAGAACGAGGCATGGGAGGAGGAGGCGCTGGCGGACACCATTCGGCGTTCGACGCCGCCACGACGGAAGAGGCGCGGCGGCGCCAGACGGAGGAGATGGCCCAGCGGTGGTGTGATGAGCGCCAGCGCATGGAGCGGGAGGCGCAATACCGTGAACGGCGGGAGGCGATCGAGCGGCGGCGGTGGGAGGCGATGGAGCGTCAGCAGCAGCATGCGGCGGAGGAGCGTCAGCAGCGGGAGGCAGCGCTGGCGGCAACGGAGGCGGCCTGGGGGGCGCGGGCGGATGCGTTGGCAGCGGAGGCCGACGCGTTGGCGGCGCAACTAGAGGTGCAAATGGAGGAGGAGGAGGACGAGGAGGACGAGGCGGAGGAGGCGGAGGAGGAGGAGGACGACGACGGGCCGCACCCGGATGAGTCGTCAGATCAGCAACGCGCGCTCGTCGAGTCCTTCGAGTCGGAGAAGATGCTCCAGGACGACGCCCGTGCCCGCGAAGATGCGCAGATTTGCCGCGCCGTTGAGCTCTCCCTCCAGGCGGCGCAGCAAGGGAGGGCAGGCGACGACGCGCAGCTGGAGCAACGGCGTCTGGTCACCGCCCTACGCATGGAGAGGCGGCGCGCAACAGGAGCTGCGGTGGAGGGGAGGCAACGACGGGCAGGACCGTCAAACGCACCGCTGGACAATCAGTAGGCTAGGGTTTAGATGAAATCTAGCCGTTTTCATTCAAACTTTGTAATATATAATCAAATTTGAATGAAAATGTTTATTTTCGTGCACTATTATTCATTTGGGGACGTCCCCCAAACGCTCAATTCGGCGGCGTTTGGAGGATGGTTTGAGGGAGATGCTCTAAGTCTGTTGTCAAAAAAGCCAAGTCTTTTGTTTTGCTCCAAAAAAATACAATAGCTGGGTATGTTGGTATTACAAGCCCTGAGTCTGTTTCGGTCATCTCTCAGCTGGATATATGCCTTTGGCACACACAGAGAGAGAGAGAGTATGCTCAAATACAAAAATTGTCACGTAGAAAATGTTGAACCCCTTCGCTGAATCACAATTATTTGGAAAATCTAATACAGTAATACTAATATAATACATCATATGCTTTTTCTTCTCATCAACTAAACTTCTCCACTATCTTCATCCATTAATCTTTCCCACTATCTCTTGTCCTCCCACAGCTCGACAGTACACGCATGCACCTATATACGCTCTGTTGCTTGTGACTTCTGCCAAGGCAACGTATTCCATGTGTTGCCTAGAAGCTCACGTTGATGTTCAGCGACATTAACACCGTGTTACCACCAGCTTTATCATCTGCGAAGAGGAGACAGGTTGGTAAAAAGAATCTTACTTTTCCTCTTCGTTTCCCCATCTTATCTCCATTCCTTCTTTCTCTCATATTTTCCCATGGAGACATGGTTGATGCTCTGCTCGGTGCCTCACTCCTCATCGGTTCTCACGTGGTGCTGGATGGTTAAGTCTGCGAGCTGCCTTTGCTCATTGCATGCTACGTGTGATGCCATGATTGCAGTGGTTACGGCGGACGTTCCTTGCGTATGGCAGAGAACATGTCGTGAAAGTCGCTGATATTTGGAATTTGCATATCATCATTCGTGTTTGACACTTCAGGCGATTCTAGAAACTGCGAAATGTGGGTTAGAGCAACGTGTTGGATGTCCCCTGCTCTCGGCCCCTCTCTCTGGGCTCATTTTCTCGCAGAAAGTTGCCGGGTGTGCATGGTGTTCGATTCTAGAGTTCAGCCGAAGTAAGCCCATCAATAAGAATTTATTTCCCACGCTGCATATGATTTATAGCCCAAATTCATTAATTCGTTTGCCATAGGCCCATAGCTCAGGGAGATCCTTTTTTTTACCAGAACCTCAAACATATGTGAACTTTGGGGGACGCAGATTTCGTGCTCCCGAGCTCCAGTGCTCCTGGTTAGTTCAAAAAATTCAAAACCATATTTATGAGTCTTAAAAAAATTGAAAAAAATATTCGGATGTAGTTCATGAATTATCCCACAAACGTGTAAAATATCAATTCCAAATACTTTGTATTCTGAGCTGTAAAAAAATAACAAAACTGTAGATCTGTAGAAGTATGTTTCAAATCCCCAAATTTTATCAGATTTGTCATTTTTGTGTAGCCCACAATACAAAGAATTTCAAGTCACGATTTTCCATGCTTGTGGGATACAACACTAACTATGTGCAGAATTATTTTCAGATTTTTTTAAAACTTGTAAACCATGATTTTAAATTTATTTAAACGACGAGAGCACTGGTGCTCAGGAGCAAATGATACTTTCCGAACTTTGGGATGGAACCGCCGATTACGTAGCAAAGGTGATTACAACCAATTAGGAACAACAAGCAGATCTCGCCAGACTTGTTGACGACTCTGCAACTTAGATGGTTTTGTGGTGCTGGGGAAGGAGACGTCGATGGAGTTAGAGGTTAGGGCTAAACCGCTAGAGGGTGTTCACTAGAGCATGAGATTTAGATGGAACACCTGATCTGGAGGCAACCATTGAACACAGGAACTGAAGAGACTTGCATTATTTTGTGTAAGAAAAATTAAGGGTACAATGGCGTGGTCGATGTATAGCTAGCTGCCTATTTGTCAGTTCAATTGACATTCAACCGGTGACAAAGGATTAACTTGTCAATGCCTACAGATTGTAGACTAGGGTTTTGCTAGAAGTAGAGGGCAAGTAGATCTCGAAGGTTTAGGCGAAAAGTACTCGACGGTTACGAAAACTAGGGTTATGTTGACGAGATTCGATCCTTTGTCCCTCGACTCCCCTTATATAGGAGGTGGAGCCGAGGTTTCGTTTTGTACAAGTTACAGAGTCCGGGACGGTTTCTAACTCATCCCGCGATTACAAATAACACTTCCTATTACAACTCTAACTTTCCTTAATGTATCTTGGGCTTCCGAATCTTCTTATTCTTCGGGTAGTGGGCCTTCAATAAACCCCGGGTACTATCTTCGGCAGGCCCATTTGGGATGCCTATGTCGGTACCCCGAGATTTTGCTTGAATCGTAGAGTCAAGAGAAATCTCGACTGTTTATTTTTATTCGAGAGCTTTTATTTATATTTCTTCACATAAAATTCTGTATTGTACAGGGATAATAGTAGTTGGGGCTAGTTCATCTGACGGATCAGGTACTAGTTAACTGCTCTAGTGGCAATCCGCAAAAACCTACTTCAAGATCACGTCCCTGGACATGATCTCGGGATACTGGTGTAAACTTCGACAGTGCCGCTTAAGGTCTTACCATTCTGTCGAGTCCAGTCAAATTTATCGAGTACCTAACGCGTCCGTTAGGATTTTTCTTCGTATAGATACGGATAAAAGTGACGCGCCTTTGGCGATGCCACGCCCAGCAGAACGGATGATCTGGGTCTTACCTTCGCAAATTTGCGGCATTCAGAAATTGATCGCAACTTTGGCGTTCGAGAATATATTGTCGAGTGCTTTTCGCCTTTGGAATAGCACATTTTATCGAGTCATATTTGATGACTTATTTTGTCTTCCCGATGGGAGTATATGTAGAGTTATCTATGTAACTCGAAATATACTCACTTCTATTTTTTTATTTTGAAAAAATTCATCGGGCACGCGAACAGCGTTCCCGATGGGAGTAGCCCCCGAGGCTACAGCCAAGGACTTGTGCTTGGGTGTAGGCTCCACAGATTAGTATCCGTTGCCACTATATTTATAATCTTTCTCGATAGTTTTATATTTATCGGGTGCGCGACCAGCGCTCTGTTGGAGATATGCCCAAGAGGCAATAATAAAAGTGGTTATTATATATCTTTATGTTTATGATAAAGTTTATATACCATGCTATAATTGTATTAACTGAAACATTGATACATGTGTGATATGTAAACAAACAAAGAGTCCCTAGTAAGCCTCTTAACTAGCTTGTTGATTAATGGATGATTAGTTTCATAATCATGAACATTGGATGTTATTAATAACAAGGTTATATCATTGTATGAATGATATAATGGACACACCCAATTAAGCGTAGCATAAGATCACGTCATTAAGTTATTTGCTATAAGCTTTCAATACATAGTTACCTAGTCCTTATGACCATGAGATCATGTAAATCACTTATACCGGAAAGGTACTTTGATTACATCAAACGCCACTGCGTAAATGGGTGGTTATAAAGGTGGGATTAAGTATCCGGAAAGTATGAGTTGAGGCATATGGATCAACAGTGGGATTTGTCCATCCCGATGATGGATAGATATACTCTGGGCCCTCTCGGTGGAATGTCGTCTAATGTCTTGCAAGCATATGAATAAGTTCATAAGAGACCACATACCACGTACGAGTAAAGAGTACTTGTCAGGAGACGAGGTTGAACAAGGTATAGTGTGATACCGATGATCGAACCTCGGACAAGTAAAATATCGCGTGACAAAGGGAATTGGTATCGTATGTGTATGGTTCATTCGATCACTAAAGTCATCGTTGAATATGTGGGAGCCATTATGGATCTCCAGATCCCGCTATTGGTTATTGGTCGGAGTGAGTACTCAACCATGTCCGCATAGTTCACGAACCGTAGGGTGACACACTTAAAGTTGGATGTTGAAATGGTAGTACTTGAATATGGAATGAAGTTGGAATATTTGTTCGGAGTCCCGGATGGGATTCCGGACATCACGAGGAGTTCCGGAATGGTCCGGAGAATAAGATTCATATATAGGATGTCATTTTATGTGAATAAAATGATGCGGAAGGTTCTATGGAAGGTTCTAGAAGGTTCTAGAAAAGTCCGAATAAACCACCAAGGAAGGTGGAGTCCACATGGGACTCCACCTCCATGGCCGGCCAACCCTAGTGGGGGAGGAGTCCCAAGTGGACTCCCCCTTAGGGGGCCGGCCACCCCCCCATGGAAGGTGGAATTCCCACCTCTAGTGGGAGGGAAAGTTTCCCACCATATGGAAGGTTTTGGTTTCGGGTCTTATTCGAAGACTTGGACACCAACACTTGGGATCCACCTATATAAACAAGGGCCAAGGGAGGGGGCCGGCCACCCCAAGACCACAAGCTGGCCGCCCCCCATAGAGTGGCCGGCCACCCTCCCAAACCCTAGCTTTGCTACTCCACTTCATATTGCCCGCATAGCTTAGCGAAGCTCCGCCGGACTTCTACACCGCCACCGACACCACGCCGTCGTGCTGTCGGATTCAAGAGGAGCTACTACTTCCGCTGCCCGCTGGAACGGGGAGGTGGACGTCGTCTTCATCAACAACCGAACGTGTGACCGAGTACGGAGGTGCTGCCCGTTCGTGGCGCCGGAACCGATCGTGATCAAGATCTTCTACGCGCTTTTGCAAGCGGCAAGTGAACGTCTACCGCAGCAACAAGAGCCTCCTCTTGTAGGCTTTGGAATCTCTTCAAGGGTGAGTCTCGACAATCCCCTCGTTGCTACCGTCTTCTAGATTGCATCTTGGCTTGGATTGCGTGTTCGCCGTAGGAAAATTTTGTTTTCTATGCTACGTTATCCTACAGTGGTATCAGAGCCAGGTCTATGCATAGATGGTTGCACGAGTAGAACACAATGGTTTGTGGGCGTTGATGCTCTTGTTATCTTTAGTTGAGTACTTTGCATCTTTGTGGCATAGTGGGATGAAGCGGCTCGGGCTAACTTTACATGACCGCGTTCATGAGATTTGCTCCACGCTTGACATGCAACTTGTATTGCATAAGTGGCTTTGCGGGTGTCTGTCTCTCCTACTATAGTGAAGATTCAATTTACTTTTCTATTGACAACACTAGTATCACCGTTGTGGTTCATGTTCGTAGGTAGATTGGATCTTGCTCGAAAACCCTAAACCACGTAAAATATGCAAACCAAATTAGAGAACGCCTAACTTGTTTTTGCAGGGTTTGGTGATGTGATATGGCCATAATGTGATGATGAATATGTATGAGATGATCATTATTGTATTGTGGCAACCGGCAGGAGCCTTATGGTTGTCTTTAAATTTCATGTTGAGTAGTTTTTCAAAGTAGTTGTAATAGTTGCTACATGGAGGACGATCATGAAGACGGCGCCATTGACCTTGGTGCTTCGCCGACGATGATGGAGATCATGCCCGTTGATGATGGAGATCATGTCCAGTACTTTGAAGATGAAGATCAAAGGCGCAAAGACAAAAGGGCCATATCATATCACATATGAACTGCATGTGATGTTAATCCTTTTATGCATCTTATTTTGCTTAGATCGCGACGGTAGCATTATAAGATGATCCCTCTCACTAAAATCTCAAGATAATAAAGTGTTCATCCTTAGTAGCACCGTTATCAAGTCTTATCGTTTCGAAGCATCTCGTGATGATCGGGTGTGATAGATTCGATAAGTACATATGACGGGTGCAAGACAGTTTGCACATGCGGATACTAAGGTGGCCTTGACGAGCCTAGCATGTAAAGACATGGTCTCGGAACACGTGATACCGAAAGGTAGAGCATGAATCATATGATTGATATGATGAACATTTTGAGTGTTCGCCATTGAAATTACATCTTGTCTCGTGATGATCGGGCATAGGTGTGATGGATTTGGTTCGTGTGATCACTAAGACAATGCGAGGGATATTGTTTTGAGTGGGAGTTCACCTAGATTTTTAATTATGTAGAATTAAAATTTGAACTCAATTTGTCATAAACTTAGTCTAAACTATTGCAAATATGTTGTAGATATGGCGTCCTCAATCAATTTTAATCAGTTCCTAGAGAAAGAAAAGCTTAAGAGCAACGGTAGCAACTTCACCGACTGGTTCCGTCATGTGAGGATCTTCCTCAATGGCGGAAATCTGCAATATGTGCTTGATGCAACGCTAGGTGACCCTCCTGCAGAAACTGAAACCGATGAAGTAAAGAATGTTTACATGACTCGGAAAACTCGGTACTCTCAAGTTCAGTGTGCCATCTTATGCAGTCTGGAATCCGATCTTCAAAAACGTTTTGAGCACCACGATCCTCATGAGTTGATAAAAGAGTTGAAGACTATTTTTGAGACTCATGCGGCCGTGGAATGCTATGAAGCATCGAAACACTTTTTCAGCTGTATGATGGAAGAAGGCAGATCCATCAGTGAGCACATGCTCGTTATGACCGGGCATGCGAAGAAACTCAGTGACTTGGGAATAGTGATTCCTAAGACTGGGGATTAATCGTGTCCTTCAATCACCGCCACCAAGTTATAAGAACTTTGTGATGAACTACAATATGCAGAACATGAACAAGGAGTTTCCTGAACTCTTTGGCATGCTAAAAGCTGCTGAGATTGAGATCAAGAAAGAGCACCAAGTGTTGATGGTCAACAAGACCACCAGCTTCAAGAAACAGGGCAAGTCTAAAGGCAAGAACAAGAAGAGTGGCAAGAAAGCTCACGCCTCCTGTGAAACCTAAGTCTGGCCCTAAGCCCGATGCTGAGTGCTACTGCAAGGAGAAGGGACACTGGAAGCGTAATTGCTCCAAGTATTTGGCGATCTGAAGAGCGGCCTTGTCAAGAAGAAGAAAGAAGGTATATCTGATATACATGTTATAGATGTTTATCTCACTAGTTCTCGTTCTAGTACCTGGGTATTTGATACTGGTTCGGTTGCTCATATTTGTAACTCGAAACAGGAACTAAAGAATAAACGACAACTGCTGAAAGATGAAGTGACGATGCGCGTTGGAAACGGATCCAAGGTCAATGTGATCGCAGTCGGGACACTTACTCTACATCTACCTTCGGGATTAGTTTTAAGCCTAAATAATTGTTATTATGTACCCGCGTTGAGCATGAACATTATATCAGGATCTTGTTTAATGCAAGACGGTTATTCATTCAAGTCTGAGAATAATGGTTGTTCTATTTTTATGAATAATATCTTTTATGGTCGAGCACCACAAAAGAATGGCTTATTTCTGTTAGATCTCGATAGTAGTAATACGCATATACATAACATTGATGCTAAGCGAATTAAATTGAATGATAATTCTACTTATATGTGGCACTGTCGTCTTGGTCATATTGGAGTGAAACGCATGAAGAAACTCCATATCGATGGATTACTTGAATCACTTGACTTTGAGTCACTTGATAGATGCGAAGCATGTCTGATGGGAAAATGACTAAGACTCCATTCTCGGTATGATGGAGCGAGCTATCGACTTATTGGAAATCATACACACAGATGTATGTGGACCAATGAGTGTAGCATCGCGCGGTGGTTATCGTTATGTTCTAACCTTCACAGATGATTTGAGTAGATATGGGTATATCTATTTAATGAAACATAAATCCGAAACTTTCGAGAAGTTTAAGGAATTCCAAAGTGAAGTAGAAAATCAACGTAACAAGAAGATTAAATTTCTACGATCTGATCGCGGAGGTGAATATCTGAGTTATGAGTTTAGCATGCATTTAAAGAAATGCGGAATACTTTCACAATTGACACCGCCGGGAACACCACAACGAAACGGTGTGTCCGAACGTCGTAATCGAACTCTCTTAGATATGGTTCGTTCTATGATGTCTCTTACTGATTTGCCGTTATCATTTTGGAGTTATGCATTAGAGACAGCCGCATTCACTTTAAATAGAGCACCATCAAAATCCGTTGAAACGACGCCGTATGAATTATGGTTTAATAAGAAACCTAAGCTGTCGTTCCTAAAAGTTTGGGGTTGCGAAGCCTATGTAAAAAAGTTACAACCGGACAAGCTAGAACCCAAAGCGGAGAAATGCGTCTTCATAGGATACCCTAAGGAAACTATAGGGTACACTTTCTATCACAGATCCGAAGGCAAGATCTTTGTTGCTAAGAACGGAACCTTTCTTGAGAAAGAATTTCTCACTAAAGAAGTGACTGGAAGAAAAGTAGAACTCGATGAGATTGAAGAATCTCTACTCGTTGATTAGCGCAGTACCGGAAAATGTTCCTGTACCACCTACACCGGCAACAGAGGAAGCTAATGATAATGATCATGAAACTTCAAATGAGACAGCTACTGAACCTCGCAGATCGACAAGGGATCGTGCCACTCCAGATTGGTATGATCCTTGTCTAAATGTCATGATTGTGGATAACAATGATGAGGACCCTGCGACGTATGAAGAAGCGATGATGAGCCCAGATTCCAACAAATGGCAAGAAGCCATGAAATCCGAAATGGGATCCATGTATGATAACAAAGTATGGACTTTGGTAGACTTACCTGATAGCCGCAAGGCTGTCGAGAATAAATGGATCTTCAAAGAAAAACAGATGTGATGGTAATATTACTGTCTATAAAGCTCGACTTGTCGCAAAGGGTTTCCGACAAATTCAAGGTGTTGACTACGATGAGACTTTCTCACCTGTAGCGAAGCTAAAATCTGTGAGGATTTTGTTAGCAATAGCTGCATTTTTCGATTATGAGATTTGGCAGATGGATGTCAAAACGGCGTTCCTTAATGGAGACATTGAGGAAGAGTTGTATATGGTACAACCCAAAGGTTTTGTCGATCCTAAAAATGCTGACAAAGTATGCAAACTTCAGCGTTCAATCTATGGACTGAAGCAAGCATCGAGAAGTTGGAACCGACGTTTTGATAAGGTAATCAAAGACTTCGGGTTTATACAGTGTCATGGAGAGGCCTGTATTTACAAGAAAGTGAGTGGGAGCTCTGTAGCATTCCCGATATTATATGTAGATGACATATTATTGATTGGGAATGATATAGAACTATTAAGCAGTGTAAAGGGTTATTTGAATAATAGTTTTTCAATGAAAGACCTTGGTGAAGCATCATACATATTAGGCATCAAGATTTATAGAGATAGATCAAGACGTCTAATAGGGCTATCACAGAGTACATACCTGGACAAGATTCTAAAGAAGTTTAGAATGGACGAAAGTAAGAAAGGATTCTTACCTATGTTACCAGGCAAGGTCTTGAGTAAGACTCAAGGACCGGCTACGGCAGAAGAAAGAGAAAGGATGAGTCAAATCCCCTATGCCTCGGCAGTAGGCTCTATCATGTATGCCATGCTATGTACAAGACCGGATATAGCACATGCTGTTAGTTTAACAAGCAGATATCAAAGTGATCCAGGAATGGAACACTGGACAGCGGTCAAGAATATCCTGAAGTACTTGAAAAGAACTAAGGATATGTTTCTTTGTTATCAAGAGCTCGTTGTAACAAGTTACACCGATGCAAGTTGGAACACTGATCCTGATGACTCTAAGTCACAATCTGGGTACGTGTTTATATTGAATGGTGCTGCAGTAAGCTGGGCAAGCTCGAAGCAGTGCACGGTGGCGAAATCCTCAACAGAATCGGAGTACATAGCGGCTTCAGAGGCTTCATCAGAAGCGGTATGGATGAAGAGGTTCATTGTAGAGCTCGGTGTGGTTCCTAGTGCATTGGACCCATTTGTCATCTACTGTGATAACATGGGTGCCATCGCCAATGCACAAGAGCCAAGGTCACACAAGAGGCTGAAGCATATCAAGCTGCGTTACCACTCGATTCGCGAGTACATCGAAGATGGAGAAGTAAAGATTTGCAAAGTACACACTGATCTGAATGTAGCAGATCCGTTGACTAAAGCTCTCCCTAGGGCAAAGCATGACCAACACCAGAATGCCATGGGTGTTAGGTATATTACAATGTAATCTAGATTATTGACTCTAGTGCAAGTGGGAGACTGTTGGAGATATGCCCAAGAGGCAATAATAAAAGTGGTTATTATATATCTTTATGTTTATGATAAAAGTTTATATACCATGCTATAATTGTATTAACTGAAACATTGATACATGTGTGATATGTAAACAAACAAAGAGTCCCTAGTAAGCCTCTTAACTAGCTTGTTGATTAATGGATGATTAGTTTCATAATCATGAACATTGGATGTTATTAATAACAAGGTTATATCATTGTATGAATGATATAATGGACACACCCAATTAAGCGTAGCATAAGATCACGTCATTAAGTTATTTGCTATAAGCTTTCAATACATAGTTACCTAGTCCTTATGACCATGAGATCATGTAAATCACTTATACCGAAAGGTACTTTGATTACATCAAACGCCACTGCGTAAATGGGTGGTTATAAAGGTGGGATTAAGTATCCGGAAAGTATGAGTTGAGGCATATGGATCAACAGTGGGATTTGTCCATCCCGATGATGGATAGATATACTCTGGGCCCTCTCGGTGGAATGTCGTCTAATGTCTTGCAAGCATATGAATAAGTTCATAAGAGACCACATACCACGGTACGAGTAAAGAGTACTTGTCAGAGACGAGGTTGAACAAGGTATAGTGTGATACCGATGATCGAACCTCGGACAAGTAAAATATCGCGTGACAAAGGGAATTGGTATCGTGTGTATGGTTCATTCGATCACTAAAGTCATCGTTGAATATGTGGGAGCCATTATGGATCTCCAGATCCCGCTATTGGTTATTGGTCGGAGTGAGTACTCAACCATGTCCGCATAGTTCACGAACCGTAGGGTGACACACTTAAAGTTGGATGTTGAAATGGTAGTACTTGAATATGGAATGAAGTTGGAATATTTGTTCGGAGTCCCGGATGGATCCCGGACATCACGAGGAGTTCCGGAATGGTCCGAGAATAAGATTCATATATAGGATGTCATTTTATGTGAATAAAATGATGCGGAAGGTTCTATGGAAGGTTCTAGAAGGTTCTAGAAAAGTCGGAAGAAACCACCAAGGAAGGTGGAGTCCACATGGGACTCCACCTCCATGGCCGGCCAACCCTAGTGGGGGAGGAGTCCCAAGTGGACTCCCCCAGGGGGCCGGCCACCCCCCCCCATGGAAGGTGGAATTCCCACCTCTAGTGGGAGGGAAAGTTTCCCACCATATGGAAGGTTTTGGTTTCGGGTCTTATTCGAAGACTTGGACACCAACACTTGGGATCCACCTATATAAACAAGGGCCAAGGGAGGGGGCCGGCCACCCCAAGACCACAAGCTGGCCGCCCCCATAGAGTGGCCGGCCACCCCCTCCCAAACCCTAGCTTTGCTACTCCACTTCATATTGCCCGCATAGCTTAGCGAAGCTCCGCCGGACTTCTACACCGCCACCGACACCACGCCGTCGCTGTCGGATTCAAGAGGAGCTACTACTTCCGCTGCCCGCTGGGGAGGTGGACGTCGTCTTCATCAACAACCGAACGTGTGACCGAGCACGGAGGTGCTGCCCGTTCGTGGCGCCGGAACCGATCGTGATCAAGATCTTCTACGCGCTTGCAAGCGGCAAGTGAACGTCTACCGCAGCAACAAGAGCCTCTCTTGTAGGCTTTGGAATCTCTTCAAGGTGAGTCTCGACAATCCCCTCGTTGCTACCGTCTTCTAGATTGCATCTTGGCTTGGATTGCGTGTTCGCCGTAGGAAAATTTTTGTTTTCTATGCTACGTTATCCTACACGCTCCCGATGGGAGTAGCCCCCGAGGCTATGAACAAATGCTTGTATTTGATCATAGGCTCTCGCCATTTCTATCTTGTCATACTCGGAATTTTCTATTTTTCCAAAGTAGCCCCCGAGCATTTGGGCAAGAACTTGTGTTTGATCAAATGCTCCCGAAATAATCTTGCATAGTCGATAAATTTTTTTGAGCTTCATAGTCGAACTTTTCTTTTACCTTGATGACGTAGTTGCTGATGATAGCCACGATTTCTGTGTTGGAAACACGCGAAAACCGCTATGTGTCACTGTCATGTGGGTCCCTTTTTCCTATCCAGTTGACACGTCGTGCAAGTGGGGGACACACGTCCTCCGCTTTTTCTGGCACCATTACTGTAACTCCTGCCTGTTCACTTCTCGGTAAAAATACCCTTTTACCCCTTGTACACGTGGTTGTCATCTGCACCCTTTCTTTTGTCAATCGAACGGTTGTGACGATCTGGCACACTGCTATATAAAGCCATCGTCTTCCTCCTTGAGCACTTTCGCTCACGCCGCACCTCTGCTTCTCCGCTGCAACTGCCCCTTGCTCCCATTAGCTCTCGCGCGCAAGCACCTTTCTCCTTTCTCTGCTAGCTCCGTTGATGCCGCCGCGCGCTCGCTTGACTAGACATAGCACACCAGAATCGAAGATGACATCAACAGATCTGGGAAGTGCCGAGTGGGAGAGAACCAAGACATCAACATGCTGAAGAGGATGGGATTCAGCAAGAAGGAGAACGCGCTCCAGTTTCCCAAGGAGGAGAGCTACCCAAAGCCTCCAATCAACTATCGGGTCAGTTTTGTTGACCACCTCATCCGAGGACTTTCTCCCCCAATCCACGAATTTCTGCGTGGTCTCCTATTTGTCGGCCTGCAGTTGCATCATCTGACGCCCAACTCTCTCCTCCACATTTCAATTTTCATCACACTCTGTGAATGCTTTCTCGGGGTCCAACCCAATTGGGCCCTATGGAAACGCATCTTTTGTATTCGCCGCAATAGCCACCACAACGTCGCCTATAATATTGGCGGCGTTGTTATCTGCGTTCGGTCGGAAGTCGACTATTTTGATGTCAAATTTCCCGACTCCGTTCAAGGCTGGCGGAAAAAGTGGCTGTACATTCATGAGGAAAGCTCCAACCCGGCGGAAGAGAACATCGCTCCTTTTGACGGAGAAGCTAAAATCTTTCGCCGCCGTTCTTGGGATGCTGAAGCTACTGAAGCGGAGAAATTGGCGACAGAGGCGCTGATGACTCGCATTCACGAGCTACAGAACACCCGCGGGAAAGAACTTTCGGGTATTGAGATTACCGCCTATTTCCTTAGGACTAGAGTGCAGCCTCTCCAGGCTCGCAAAAACCCCTTCTGGAAATACACTGGTGAAGAAGATGCTGACAGGCTCTCGAAGGATCTTCCCTTGAAGGATTTTGAGAAGCTTATCCGCAAAATCTCCTCGCTGAACAAGAAGGATTTAATTCCTACTTCTTGCCGTGTCGCACCTTTTAGTAGCACCAACCCCCTCCCCGAGGTAATTTCTTTTTTGTAGCCATATTTGTTTCCTCGAGCTTTGTTATTTTGTCGATTACTATTTTGTTAACACCTTTTTCTCGACACTTTTTCTTTTCTCAGGGCCACCCTGTTCTTTCTTCTCTTCCTCCTCTTCCTGAAGGTGGAGACGTGGAGGAACGTGCCGTTGTCGACGATGACAACCAAAGCACCACTCGCCCTGCCACTGAAATCGCGGGTTCTCACAAATCCGCGGCTTCTGCTGAATCAGAGGCCACTGCCTCGACACACTCTCTTCCTCATGCTTCAAAGAGGAAGAGAGACGACGTAAAAGATTCCGGCACTTCCAAAGCCGAAGAAGCTGAGCCTTCTCATAAAAAGGCAGCTTTTAACCCATATACTGATGCCCTCGTCAGCTCGTGAGTTACTCCTTGCTTTTTACTATTCCTGTTTTGATGTTTCTTGTCTCTTGCTTCTTATACTGCCGCCATTTTATTGTAGTGATGAGGAGGAAGAACAAGCTGTTGATGCTACTGCACGAACGAGTACGTCGCGTACTTTGATTGTGTCGGAAGCTCAACATGATGGGGATGAATCTTCTCCTCCCCAACAAGACATCGTGCAACCATCGCCAGTGGAGAGCCCCCGAGCCTCTCCATTAAAGGGAGCGAGAATGGAACCATCGAGAGATTCTATCCAATTCCCTGGTGGATCTTCGACACCTTCATTGGATGATGTAAACCTTAAATCTTTCAATATTTCAATCATACTGAATGTTCACCGTATATATATTGGTTATATTGACTTCGTTTTCCTCCTTGATCGTTTTTCCAGCCTTTGATGAAAGAATTTATTCGCCTTGGTACCCAATTTGTCGGGTATCGTGACTACACCAAGAAGCTCGAAGGTATCATTGTCTTGTTCTGTTGCTGCATGTATACCATGATTTTATCATAGTATTTATCTGCCGCAATTTTTCCAGGAGATCTGGCGGAAAGCAACAAACGTGCGGACGCTCTTGCTGTTAAGTTGAAGTAGAGCGAAGAAAACCGCCAAAAAGCTGAAAAGGATGCTGCCACTGTTCAAGGTCTTCGAGATAGGCTTCACAAAGCTGAAACTGCGTTGAGTGATACATAACTCAGCAATCAGCTCGAGAGGCAGAGATTCTTTCTCGCTTGGAATCGCAGTGTCGGCGTTTTGTGAGTAAGTTGATGGCGTGTAACTCACACGTTCGTTGGGAACCCCAAGAGGAAGGTATGATGCGCACCAGCAAGTTTTCCCTCATAAAGAAACCAAGGTTTAATCGAACCAGAGGAGCCAAGAAGCACGTTGAAGGTTGATGGTTGCGAAATGTGATGCGGCGCAACACCAGGGATTCCGCGCCAACGCGGAACCTGCACAACACAACCCAAGTACTTTGTCCCAACGAAACAGTTGAGGTTGTCAATCTCACCGGCTTGCTGTAACAAAGGATTAAACGTATCGAGTGGAAGATGTTTGCAAAGAAAACAAGAAACACAATTGCAGATTGTATGCTATGTAAAGAATAGGACCGGGGTCCACAGTTCACTAGAGGTGTCTCTCCCATAAGATAAAAGCATGTTGGGTGAACAAATTACAATCGGGCAATTGACAAATAGAGAAAGGCATAACAATGCATATACATGATATGATAAATATAGTGAGATTTAATCCGGCATTACGACAAAGTACATAGACCGCCATCCAACTCGCATCTATGCCTAAAAAGTCCACCTTCAAAGTTATCATCCGAACCCCCTCCGTATTAAGTTGCAAAGCAACTGACAATTGCATTAAGTATGGTGCGTAATGTAATCAACAACTACATCCTTAGACATAGCATCAATGTTTTATCCCTAGTGGCAACAGCACATCACAACCTTAGAACCTACTGTCACGATCCCAGATTCAATGAAGGCATGAACCCACTATCGAGCATAAATACCCCTCTTGTTAAGAGCAAAAACTTGGCCAGAGCCTCTACTAATAACGGAGAGCATGCAAGATCATAAACAACACATAAACAATAGATTGATAATCACCATAATCATAGTACTCTCTATCCATCGGATCCCGACAAACACAACATATAGTATTACAGATAGATGATCTTGATCATGTTAGGCAGCTCACAAGATCCAACAATGAAGCACAACAAGGAGAAGACGACCATCTAGCTACTGCTATGGACCCATGGTCCAGGGGTGAACTACTCACTCATCACTCCCGGAGGCGACCATGGCGGTGTAGAGTCCTCCCGAGATGAATCCCCTCTCCGTGGGTGCCGAGGCGATCTCCGTAATCCCCGAGATGGGATTGCGGCGGCGGCGTCTCAAGAAGGTTTTCCGTATCGTGGCTCTCGACCGGGGGTTTCGCGACTGCTTTAAGTAGGGGGAGGGTCAACGCGGGGGCCACACGAGGCCCAGGGGCTAGGCCGCGGCCAGGGCTTGGCCGCCGCGCGGCCACCCCTCTGCCGCCGTGGCCCCACTTCGTTATCTCTTCGGTCTTCCGGAAGCTTCGTGCAAAAATAGGACCCGGGCGAAAGTTTCGTCCAATTCGAGAATATTTCTTACTAGGATTTCAAACCAAAAACAGCAGAAAACAACAACGGCTCTTCGGCATCTTGTTAATAGGTTAGTTCCGAAAATGCATAAATATGACATATAATGTGCATAAAACATGTAGGTATCATCAATAAAGTAGCATGGAACATAAGAAATTATCGATACGTTGAGACGTATCAGCATTTTTTAGTTCTGCCCGAGCAGGTAAAACGATAACAAAAATAATTTCAAGTGACATGCCATCATAATCTTGATCATACTATTTGTAAACATATGTAATGAATGCAGCGATCAAAGCAAAGGTAATGACATGAGTAAACAACTGGATCATAAAGCAAAGACTTTTCATGAATAGTACTTCAAGACAAGCATCAATAAGTCTTGCATAAGAGTTAACTCATAAAGCAATAAATCAAAGTAAAGGTGTTGAAGCAACACATAGGAAGATTAAGTTTCAGCGGTTGCTTTCAACTTATAACATGTATATCTCATGGATATTGTCAACATAAAGTAATATAATAAGTGCAATATGCAAGTATGTAGGAATCAATGCACAGTTCACACAAGTGTTTGCTTCTTAAGGTGGAAGGAGATAGGTAAACCGACTCAACAATAAAAGTAAAAGAAAGGTCCTTCAAAGAGGAAAGCATCGATTGTTGTATTTGTGCTAGAGCTTTTATTTTGAAAACATGAAACAATTTTGTCAACGGTAGTAATAAAGCATATGAGTTATGAAAATTATATCTTACAAGTTGCAAGCCTCATGCATAGTATACTAATAGTGCCCGCACCCTGTCCTACTTAGCTTGGACTACCGGATCTTCACATGCCATGTTTCAACCAAGTGTCACAAATGGGTACCTCCATGCCGCCTGTACAAAGGTCTAAGGAGAATGCTCGCATTTTGGATTTCTCGCTTTTAATTATTCTCAACTTAGACATCCATACCGGGACAACATGGACAACAGATAATGGACTCTCTTAAATGCATAAGCATGTAGCAATGATTATTATTCTCATATGAGATTGAGGATATATGTCCAAAACTGAAACTTCAACCATGGTTCATGGCTTTAGTTAGCGGCCCAATGTTCTTCTCTAACAATTTTGCATGCTCCAACCACTAAAATGATAGATCCTTCAGACAAGACGGACATGCATAGCAACTCACATGATATTCAACAATAGTTGATGGCGTTCCCCATGGTTATCGCACAACAAGCAACTTAATAAAATATAAAGTGCATAAGTACATATTCAATACTACGATAGTTTTTAAGGCTATTTTGTCCCATGAGCTATATATTGCAAAGGTGAATGATGGAATTTTAAAGGTAGCACTCAATTTACTTTGGAATGGCGGAGAAATACCATGTAGTAGGTAGGTATGGTGGACACAAATGGCATAGTGGTTGGCTCAAGGATTTTGGATGCATGAGAAGTATTCCCTCTCGATACAAGGTTTAGGCTAGCAAGGTTATTTGAAGCAAACTCAAGGATGAACAGTGCAGCAAAACTCACATAAAATACATATTGTAAACATTATAAGACTCTACACCGTCTTCCTTGTTGTTCAAAACTCAATACTAGATATTATCTAGACCTTAGAGAGACCAAATATGCAAATCAAATTTTAGCAAGCTCTATGTATTTCTTCATTAATGGGTGCAAAGAATATGATGCAAGAGCTTAAACATGAGCACAACAATTGCCAAGTATCACATTATCCAAGACATTTCAGAATTACTACATGTAGCATTTTCCAATTCCAACCATATAACAATTTAACGAAGAAGAAACTTCGCCTTGAACATTATGAGTAAAGCCTAAGGACACATGTGTCCATATGCAACAGCGGAGCGTGTCTCTCTCCCACAAAGTGAATGCTAGGATCCATTTTATTCAAACAAAAACAAAAACGAAACAAACCGACGCTCCAAGTAAAGAACACAAGATGTGATTGAATAAAAATATAGTTTCAGGGAGGAACCTGATGATGTTGTCGATGAAGAAGGGGATGCCTTGGCATCCCCAAGCTTAGACGCTGAGTCTTCTTAAATATGCAGGGGTGAACCACGGGGCATCCCCAAGCTTAGAGCTTTCACTCCTCTTGATCATAGTATATCATTCTCCTCTCTTGACCCTTGAAAACTTCCTTCACACCAAACTTCAAGCAAACTCATTAGAGGGTTAGTGCATCATTAATAATTCACTCATTCAGAGGTGACACAATCATTATTTTCACTTCTGAACATTGCATAATGCTACTGGACATTAGTGGATCAAAGAAATAAATCCAACATAGCAAAAGAGGCAATGCGAAATAAAAGGCAGAATCTGTCAAAAAGAACAGTCCGTCAAGACGAATTTAAAGCTGGCACCAGACTTGCTCAAATGGAAAAACTCAAAACTAATGAAAGTTGCGTACATATCTGAGGATCACGCTCGTAAATTGGCAGATTTTTCGAATTTTCTACAGAGAACTGTGCCCAGATTCGTGACAGACAGCAATGCTGATTCTGCGGCGATCCCAAATATAACATCAACTTTGACATAGAAACTTTACTTGGCACAAAAACATGATAAGGAGAGGTTGCTACAGTAGTAAACAACTTCCAAGACTCAACAAAACAAAAAATTGCTGTAGGTAAAAACATGGGTTGTCTCCCATAAGCGCTTTTCTTTAACGCCGCTAAAGTGCAAATCAAGTAACATCGAGTAGAAGCATCAACATCATAACTTTGGGAGTTGGGAGTTTTCTCAACAATGCATTGTATCTGGTCTATGTAAGTTCCTCTCTCATTGCTCCTAGGCTTACTATTCTCATCAAACAAATTTTCAGGAACAAGCCAAGCATAGTTATTTTCCAAAGCTTCATGCATCCCTAGTAGTTTACTAGGTATTGGCGCTTTAATTTCCCTACCATCATTAACATTATTAGTATACTTAATTCTATCCATATCCATCTTTTCAAGTATTTGTTTAAAATTAGGAAAGAAACCAAGCCTCTTATGCTTAATAAAAACTTTTCTAGCTTCTTTAACTATATCCTCAAATTCTCTAACAAGGACTTTTAAAACAAAATTTCTCTTTTCCCCCATCTCCATATCCGAAAGTGTAAGAAACATATGTTGTATTATGGGATTGAGATTAACAAATCTAGTTTCTAACATGTGTATCAAACAGGCAGAAGCACTTTCATAAGTAGGAGCAGTTTTTAATAATGGTATATCTTCAAAATCTTCATCCATGCTAACATGGGTGAAAAATTCTTCTATATTATCTCTTCCAATGATACACCCTCGTCCTACCGGTATCTCTTCCAAAGTAAACTTAGGATTAAGCATGATGAAATAAGCAAAAAGTAAACTAGGCAAACAAAGTAAAGACAAGTAACTAATTTTGTTTTTTGTTTTTTGTTTTTGATATAGAGAGCAAGACAGTAAATAAAGTAAAACTAGCAACTAATTTTTTTGTGTTTTGTTTAGGTGCAGCAAACAAAGTAGTAAGCAAGACAAAAACAAAGTAAAGAGATTGAGAAGTGGAGACTCCCTTGCAGCGTGTCTTGATCCGGCAACGGCGCCGTAAAAGAGCTTGATGGCGTGTAACTCACACGTTCGTTGGGAACCCCAAGAGGAAGGTATGATGCGCACGTAGCAAGTTTTCTCGTAAAGAAACCAAGGTTTAATCGAATCAGTAGGAGCCAAGAAGCACGTTGAAGGTTGATGGTCGCGAAATGTGACGCGGCGCAACACCAGGGATTCCGCGCCAACGCGGAACTGCACAACACAACACAACAAGTACTTTGTCCCAACGAAACAGTGAGGTTGTCAATCTCACCGGTTTGCTGTAACAAAGGATTAAACGTATCGAGTGGAAGATGTTTGCAAAGAAAACAATAAACACAAGAGATTGTATGCTATGTAAAGAATAGGACCGGGTCCACAGCTCACTAGAGGTGTCTCCCATAAGATAAAAGCATGTTGGGTGAACAAATTACATGGGCAATTGACAAACAGAGAAAGGCATAACAATGCATATACATGATATGATAAATATAGAGATTTAATCCCATTACGACAAAGCACATAGACCGCCATCCAACCGCATCTATGCCTAAAAAGTCCACCTTCAGGTTATCATCCGAACCCTCCGTATTAAGTTGCAAAGCAATACAATTGCATTAAGTATGGTGCTAATGTAATCAACAACTACATCCTTAGACATAGCATCAATGTTTTATCCTAGTGGCAACAGCACATCACAACCTTAGAACTTTCTGTCACGATCCAGATTCAATGAAGGCATGAACCCACTATCGAGCATAAATACCCTCTTGGAGTTAAGAGCAAAAACTTGGCCAGAGCCTCTACTAATAACTGAGAGCATGCAAGATCATAAACAACACATAAACAATAGATTGATAATCACCATAATCATAGTACTCTCTATCCATCGGATCCCGACAAACACAACATATAGTATTACAGATAGATGATCTTGATCATGTTAGGCAGCTCACAAGATCCAACAATGAAGCACAACAAGGAGAAGACGACCATCTAGCTACTGCTATGGACCCATGGTCCAGGGGTGAACTACTCACTCATCACTCCGGAGGCGACCATGACGGGTAGAGTCCTCCGGGAGATGAATCCCCTCTCCGCAGGGGCCGGGAGGCGATCTCCGAATCCCCGAGATGGGATCGCGGCGTGGCGTCTCGCAAGGTTTTCCGTATCGTGGCTCTCGGACCGGGGTTTCGTGACTAAGCTTTAACAGGCGAGGGGTCAACACGGGGGCCACACGAGGGCCCAGGGCTAGGTCGGCGCGCCAGGGCTTGGGCCGCGCCGGCCACCCTGGCCGCCTCGTGGCCCCACTTCGTTATCTCTTCGGTCTTCCGGAAGCTTCGTGCAAAATAGGACCCCTGGGCGAAAGTTTCGTCCAATTCCGAGAATATTTCTTTACTAGGATTTCTAAAACCAAAAACAGCAGAAAACAAAGAATCGGCTTCGGCATCTTGTTAGTAGGTTAGTTCCAGAAGATGCATAAATATGACATATAATGTGCATAAAACATGTAGGTATCATCAATAAAGTAGCATGGAACATAAGAAATTATCGATACGTTGAGACGTATCAACATCCCCAAGCTTTCCTGCCGTCCCGAGCAGGTAAAACGATAACAAAGATAATTTCTAAGTGACATGCCATCATAATCTTGATCATACTATTTGTAAACATATGTAATGAATGCAGCGATCAAAGCAAAGGTAATGACATGAGTAAACAACTGGATCATAAAGCAAAGACTTTTCATGAATAGTACTTCAAGACAAGCATCAATAAGTCTTGCATAAGAGTTAACTCATAAAGCAATAAATCAAAGTAAAGGTGTTGAAGCAACACATAGGAAGATTAAGTTTCAGCTGTTGCTTTCAACTTATAACATGTATATCTCATGGATATTGTCAACATAAAGTAATATAATAAGTGCAATATGCAAGTATGTAGGAATCAATGCACAGTTCACACAAGTGTTTGCTTCTTAAGGTGGAAGGAGATAGGTAAACTGACTCAACAATAAAAGTAAAGAAAGGTCCTTCAAAGAGGAAAGCATCGATTGCTGTATTTGTGCTAGAGCTTTTATTTTGAAAACATGAAACAATTTTGTCAACGGTAGTAATAAAGCATATGAGTTATGAAAATTATATCTTACAAGTTGCAAGCCTCATGCATAGTATACTAATAGTGCCCGCACCCTGTCCTACTTAGCTTGGACTACCGGATTCTCATGCCATGTTTCAACCAAGTGTCACAAAGGTACCTCCATGCCGCCTGTACAAAAGGTCTAAGGAGAATGCTGCATTTTGGAATTCTCGCTTTTGATTATTCTCAACTTAGACATCCATACCGGGACAACATGGACAACAGATAATGGACTCTCTTAAATGCATAAGCATGTAGCAATGATTATTATTCTCATATGAGATTGAGGATATATGTCCAAAACGAAACTTCAACCATGGTTCATGGCTTTAGTTAGCGGCCCAATGTTCTTCTCTAACAATTTTGCATGCTCCAACCACTAAAGTGATAGATCCTTCAGACAAGACGACATGCATAGCAACTCACATGATATTCAACAATAGTTGATGGCGTTCCGCATGGTTATCGCACAACAAGCAACTTAATAAAATATAAAGTGCATAAGTACATATTCAATACTACGATAGTTTTTAAGGCTATTTTGTCCCATGAGCTATATATTGCAAAGGTGAATGATGGAATTTTAAAGGTAGCACTCAAGCAATTTACTTTGGAATGGCGGAGAGTAGTAGGTAGGTATGGTGGACACAAATGGCATAGTGGTTGGCTCAAGGATTTTGGATGCATGAGAAGTATTCCCTCTCGATACAAGGTTTAGGCTAGCAAGGTTATTTGAAGCAACCAAGGATGCAGCAAAACTCACATAAAAGACATATTGTAAACATTATAAGACTCTACACCGTCTTCCTTGTTGTTCAAAACTCAATACTAGATATTATCTAGACCTTAGAGAGACCAAATATGCAAATCAAATTTTAGCAAGCTCTATGTATTTCTTCATTAATGGGTGCAAAGCATATGATGCAAGAGCTTAAACATGAGCACAACAATTGCCAAGTATCACATTATCCAAGACATTTCAGAATTACTACATGTAGCATTTTCCAATTCCAACCATATAACAATTTAACGAAGAAGAAACTTCGCCTTGAACATTATGAGTAAAGCCTAAGGACACATGTGTCCATATGCAACAGCTGAGCGTGTCTCTCTCCCACAAAGTGAATGCTAGGATCCATTTTATTCAAACAAAAACAAAAACGAAACAAACCGACGCTTCAAGTAAAGAACACAAGATGTGATTGAATAAAATATAGTTTCAGGGGAGGAACTCGATGATGTTGTCGATGAAGAAGGGGATGCTTTGGGCATCCCCAAGCTTAGACGCTTGAGTCTTCTTAGAATATGCAGGGTGAACCACGGGGCATCCCCAAGCTTAGAGCTTTCTCCCTCTTGATCATAGTATATCATTCTCTCTCTTGACCCTTGAAAACTTCCTTCACACCAAACTTCAAGCAAACTCATTAGAGGGTTAGTGCATCATTAATAATTCACTCATTCAGAGGTGACACAATCATTATTTTCACTTCGGGACATTGCATAATGCTACTGGACATTAGTGGATCAAAGAAATAAATCCAACATAGCAAAAGAGGCAATGCGAATAAAAGGCAGAATCTGTCAAAAACAGAACAGTCCGTCAAGACGAATTTAAAGCTGGCACCAGACTTGCTCAAATGGAAAAACTCAAAACTAATGAAAGTTGCGACATATCTGAGGATCACGCTCGTAAATTGGCAGATTTTTTCGAATTTTCTACAGAGAACTGTGCCCAGATTCGTGACAGACAGCAATGCTGTTTCTGCGCAGCGATCCCAAATATAACATCAACTTTGACATAGAAACTTTACTTGGCACAAAAACATGATAAGGAGAGGTTGCTACAGTAGTAAACAACTTCCAAGACTCAACAAACAAAATTGCTGTAGGTAAAAACATGGGTTGTCTCCCATAAGCGTTTCTTTAACGCCTTTCAGCTAGGCGCATAAAGTGCAAATCAAGTAACATCGAGAGTAGAAGCATCAACATCATTACCTTGGGAGTGGGAGTTTTCTCAACAATGCATTGTATCTGGTCTATATAAGTAACTCTCTCTCATTGCTCCTAGGCTTACTATTCTCATCAAACAAATTTTCAGAACAAGCCAAGCATAGTTATTTTCCAAAGCTTCATGCATCCCTAGTAGTTTACTAGGTATTGGCGCTTTAATTTCCCTACCATCATTAACATTATTAGTATACTTAATTCTATCCATATCCATCTTTTCAAGTATTTGTTTAAAATTAGGAAAGAAACCAAGCCTCTTATGCTTAATAAAAACTTTTCTAGCTTCTTTAACTATATCCTCAAATTCTCTAACAAGGACCTTTAAAACAAAATTTCTCTTTTCCCCCATCTCCATATCCGAAAGTGTAAGAAACATATGTTGTATTATGGGATTGAGATTAACAAATCTAGTTTCTAACATGTGTATCAAACAGGCAGAAGCACTTTCATAAGTAGGAGCAGTTTTTAATAATGGTATATCTTCAAAATCTTCATCCATGCTAACATGGGTGAAAAATTCTTCTATATTATCTCTTCCAATGATACACCCTCGTCCTACCGTATCTCTTCCAAAGTAAACTTAGGATTAAGCATGATGAAATAAGCAAAAGTAAACTAGGCAAACAAAGTAAAGACAAGTAACTAATTTTTTTTTTGTTTTTATATAGAGAGCAAGACAGTAAATAAAGTAAAACTAGCAACTAATTTTTTTTGTGTTTTGTTTAGGTGCAGCAAACAAAGTAGTAAGCAAGACAAAAACAAAGTAAAAGAGATTGAGAAGTGGAGACTCCCTTGCAGCGTGTCTTGATCTCCCCGGCAACGGCGCCACAAAAGAGCTTGATGGCGTGTAACTACACGTTCGTTGGGAACCCCAAGAGGAAGGCATGATGCGCACAGTAGCAGTTTTCCCTCATAAAGAAACCAAGGTTTAATCGAACCAGTAGGAGCCAAGAAGCATGTTGAAGGTTGATGGTCGCGAAATGTGACGCGGCGCAACACCAGGGATCCCGCGCCAACGCGGAACCTGCACAACACAACCTTAGTACTTTGTCCCAACGAAACAGTGAGGTTGTCAATCTCACCGGCTTGCAACAAAGGATTAAACGTATCGAGTGGAAGATGTTTGCAAAGAAAACAGAAAAACAAAGTAGATTGTATGCTATGTAAAGAATAGGACCGGGGTCCACGCTCACTAGAGGTGCCCTCCCATAAGATAAAAGCATGTTGGGTGAACAAATTACACAGGCAATTGACAAATAGAGAAAGGCATAACAATGCATATACATGATATGATAAATATAGTGAGATTTAATCCGGCATTACGACAAAGTACATAGATCCGCCATCCAACCGCATCTATGCCTCAAAAAGTCCACCTTCGTGTTATCATCCGAACCCCCTCCAGTATTAAGTTGCAAAGCAAGCACAATTGCATTAAGTATGGTGCGTAATGTAATCAACAACTACATCCTTAGACATAGCATCAATGTTTTATCCCTAGTGGCAAAAGCACATCCACAACCTTAGAACCTACTGTCACGATCCCAGATTCAATGAAGGCATGAACCCACTATCGAGCATAAATACCTCCTCTTGGAGTTAAGAGCAAAAACTTGGCCAGAGCCTCTACTAATAACGGAGAGCATGCAAGATCATAAACAACACATAAACAATAGATTGATAATCACCATAATCATAGTACTCTCTATCCATCGGATCCCGACAAACAACATATAGTATTACAGATAGATGATCTTGATCATGTTAGGCAGCTCACAAGATCCAACAATGAAGCACAACAAGGAGAAGACGACCATCTAGCTACTGCTATGGACCCATGGTCCAGGGGTGAACTACTCACTCATCACCGGAGGCGAATGGCGGTGTAGAGTCCTCCGGGAGATGAATCCCCCGGGGTGCCGAGGCGATCTCCGAATCCCCGAGATGGGACTGCGCGGCGGCGTCTCTCAGAAGGTTTCGTGATCGTGGCTCTCGCACGGGGTTTCGCGACCAAGCTTTAAGCAGGGCGGAAACACGGGGGCACACGAGGGCCTAGGGCTAGGTCGGCGCTGGGTTTGCGGGCACGCCACCCTTCCTGCCGCCTCGTGGCCCCACTTCGTTATCTCTTCGGTCTTCCGGAAGCTTCGTGGGAAAGATGCTGGCGAAATCGTCCAATTCCGAGAATATTTTACTAGGATTTCTCAAACCAAAAATAGCAGAAAAAGAAGGCTTCTACATCTTGTTAATAGGTTAGTTCCGTAAATGCATAAATATGACATATAATGTATAAAACATGTAGGTATCATCAATAAAGTAGCATGGAACATAAGAAATTATCGATACGTTGAGAGTTCTAGAGTTTTGATTTGGTTTGGATTGTCTTGCGTTTCACCTGTAGTCTTTATTTTTATACATCTGTCTGATTGTTTGTAGGGCGGACGCATCAAGAATATGAGGTTGACGGTCCTGTGGGTGACGAGCCGACGCGCTGACCCTTTCCGAAATTCATGGGGATGAAGCACGTGACGGGCTTGAAAATGTCGAAGCTGGGCTTGCTGAAGCTTTTCCTTATTTCTTTCCGAAGAAAGACTCCGCTACCTTTGTAGAGCTCGCAAAAACCTTCACTGGACCCGAAGATCTTGGCTGAAACTTCGCCAAGAAGGCCTGAAATTGGCGTTGAAGGCACCATTGCGCTGACTGCTAATAGCCAACAAGACGTCGAAGTCCAAGGTTGGCACAGGGGAGATGGAAACAAAGAAATGGCAACTCAATTAGAGCTGCCAAACCTTCTGCAAGACCCATCCTCTCCTTCCTTGGTGTTAAACCAGCGCCTGCTCCAATGCATCCAAGCCGGAGGTCAAGTAGACCATCTTGTCTTTTTACTTCTATCTTTTGATGCTAGCGCCTTAGTCCTCCTGGCGGTGATTAGGTCTTCTAGGGATCCTTCTTTTGTAACAGACATGTATATATTATGAGAATCAATGAAAATCTATCTGTCTCAATGATTGATGTCCGTTTTCCTTTTTTTCAGTTGATTTTTGACAACTATACGTCCATCCTGATTCTTCCGAAGTTTTTCCTTCGTCCCTTCCGAAGAAGTTCTCTGTCCCTGTTAATTTTGTTGATGATTCTGCGAATAAGGGGCTGGCAGAAGAATTGAAAGAACTTCGAGGACAACTTCAATCCGTGAAGAAGCAAACTTTGGCGATGATGGAAAAAACTCGGAAAGCATCTGAACAAGAAGAGCTTGCTCTTCGTCAAGCTAAAGAGGCTGTAGCTGCCAAAGATGCTGCTGTATTGGAGGCAAAGGGAGCTGCTACCCGAGAAAATAGCATGCTCGAACTAATGATGGAAGCTAGCACTGATATGTTAGGTATGTGCCTCCAACCTTATGGTGCTTTTTCTTTATTTTTCTGTGCTGCCTCCAAATTTCTTGCTTTGCTGTCTAATAGGCTCGGTTCTTGATGCTGCCGCCGAGGATCAAAGAGTGAATGAGAGGACAAATCTTCTTGTCAATCTTTCCCTTAACCATGGTTCTTTATTTTGGGCCACTCCTGAAAGAACCCAGCAAATTGTCGTTCCAAGATCGTGCCAAGTGCGCAATATCTTGTCTTCCCGTACCAAGACCCCGTCTATGGTTTATAACTCATGTTTCCTCAACATTCAACCAAAAACTCTTCCCGAGTTAATGGAGAAATTTAAAGATGCCCATGGATCCATAACTTTGTCGAGGTCAACTGGTGGCTGCGCCGATTTGCCTCTTATTGCTTCAGATCTCGCCACTCAAGCTTGATCTGACCCAAGTTGTTGAGAAAGTTCACGAAGTACGGCGCCGAAGAGTTGGTGTTGATCGTATTAACACGAAGGTTTCACCTATAGCCGAAGAAATGATTGAAGACCTCCTTCGGATGGATGCCGACTTTTTTGCAGATGGTCATTATGCTGATTTTCTTGGCGCTGCTCCTGAAGAAAATAGGATTACCCTTGATGATATATTGAATCAAGACTAATTATTTTCCTTTGGTAGATAATTCTTCCTTGTAAATCATGATTATGATTATGTTGTGAAACAAACATCATATTTCTATATTTGTCTAGCCCCCGAGTATTTTCGGTGGCTACTCGCTGTATTTTGTATAATGCGAGGTTTTAAACCAAGGCATTTATTCAATATGTAGTTTTGGCTAATATCAGCCCCCGAGCCTTTTGGCTGGAGTTTGTACTTTTTTTTTCTCTTCTCAAGATTTCTTCTTGTGCTGTAATAACACCTTGATGGACTGCAGGATCTTGGTGTCGAAGTTCTATATTTTTGTCGAGTTTTCTGGACCAACGTGATGAGATTTTTTGACGTTAGCACTATATTTAATTATGATCAACTTCTGATTTATATATTTGGCGAGGTATTGTTGTACCAAGGCGAAATATTTTCCATAAATCGAGTTTGTCTATTTTGATATTTGAGGGTGCAGAGTCCCTGAGTAAGTCGACGAATAAGAAGCATATCTTTACTATCTTTATTATATTGCAACACCGCGAGCCCGCCTCATTAAAACCTTTCCCGGCTCTACCTGTGCCCCGGTAAGAAAAGAGTGCGTTCAAAACTCGCGGGCGTTTTCAAGACATTGTATGTTTACGAGGAGACCGTATTTTGCTATCTAGGCGTAAAAACGCCCGAGCTGCGCTACGTTCCAAGGATTTGGCTCACGTTTCCCGTCTTCTTGTCCTTGATTCTATATGCTCCTCCTTCTGATGACTTCTGTGACGATGTAGGGTCCAAGCCATGGTGACTCGAGTTTTTCGTGACTTTTTGATTGAGTCGCAAAACCAGATCACCAAATTTGAAAAGATCGTAACGTAATTCCCATCGTGGTAATTTTTCAGTCCATGATATTTAGAGACCTTGCATTAATCCCTCGTCTGAGCTTCGCTGCGGCATCGAGATCGTCCTCCAAGGCTTCTCTCGAGGTTTCTTCATTATATTCTCGTGACTCTTGGAGAATCGTGCCTTCTATTTCTACGGCAGGACCGTTTCGGCGCCAAGGGACTTAAAACGGCGTTCGTGTCGCCGTATTTGGTGTTGTTCGGATACTCCACAATACACTTGGCAGCTCCTCCGGCCAAGTATGCCGAGCTTTTTCCAATGGTCCCTAGTAGGCGTTTCTTGATGCCATTGCAGATAATGCCATTGGCCTTCTCGACTTGTCCATTGGTTTGAGGATGTGCGACAGACGCAAAACTCAACTTAATGCCCACTTCTGCGCGTATGCTTTGAACTCCTTGGACGTAAAATTACTGCCGTTGTCTGTCACAATACTGTGAGGAACTCCAAATCTGAAGACGATGCTCTTTACGAATTTGATTGCCGACGCGCCGTCCGGTGAATTTATCGGTTTCTTGCTTCTATCCACTTTGTAAATTTGTCGACCGCGCGACAAGCATATACTCGTAACCTCCTCGGCGAAGCTTTGTGTAATTTTACCCACCATGTCAAGACCCCATTGAGCAAAGGGCCAAGACAAGGGGATTGGCATCAAGTTCTGCTGCATGAGAGTGAGGTTTGGCGGCAAATCTTTGGCACGCGTCGCAAATTCTCACTATTTCCTTTGCGTCCTCGATTGCCGTTAACCAATAAAATCCCGCTCTGAAAACCTTAGCTGCGATAGCTCTGCTGCTCGGTGCCCGCATATCCCCTCGTGCACATCTTTCAGATGATTCTTCCTTCTTCGGTGTGACGTATCCTCGTAGCACACCCGAAATACTTTGCTTGTACAACTCCCCTTTTACCACAATAAAGCCTTTGATCTCCTGATTATTCGCCTTGCTTCAACCGGATCGTCGGGTATTGTTTTCCTTAGAATATATGATATGTAAGCCTCGCATCCATGGAATTTGCACCATCATGACTAGCTCTTGCTCTTCTTCTTCTCTCTCTCTCGCTATGTCTTTGGTGATAC
The DNA here is from genome assembly GCA_030979885.1 of Lolium multiflorum. Taxonomy (NCBI): domain Eukaryota; kingdom Viridiplantae; phylum Streptophyta; class Magnoliopsida; order Poales; family Poaceae; genus Lolium; species Lolium multiflorum. Next base: position 21,213 of record JAUUTY010000640.1, on the reverse strand, counting down.
TCGAGGGTTTCTCTTTCTTCTCCTTCTTTGTTTTTGCTGGCTTTGTTGATCTTTCGTTTATTCTCTCAAACACGCCCGGGAGAGGTATCGCGAGGCATCGTGACCCGATGTTGCGCAGAACGTCGCTTATCATGCTCATCTCATTGAGCGTGGTTTACCTCACAACCGTCGAATAATTTCTCCAGCTCATTGTACACCTCTTTGTATTATCATACTTTCGTTGGATCGTGTCACATTGGTTCATGACTTGTTGTGTCACCAATTGTGAGTCGCCAAAATTTTTCAGTCGCACCGCATGCTTTTGCCATCTTCATCCCGTGTATGAGAGCTTCATATATTCCGCTTCATTGTTAGATGCGTTTGGGAATGTCATCCGCAAAACGTACTAACGAGCGCCTGTGATATCTAATATCACGCCTGCTCCAACGCCTTCTAACCTTTTGGACCCGTCCAAGTTCATGGTCCAAGTTCTCGGCAACTGGGTCCCGTGGTTTGTAGCTCCATCCACTCTGCAATGAAATCTGTAAGACCTGCGATTTTATTGCTTTTCTTTCATGATAGTCCCGAGGGGAAAGTTCCATTCCCCAAAGGGAGACACGACCCGTAGCTTCCGGGTTGTTCAGTATATTTGATAGGGGAGCCTCGTTGACCACTATCGGGTGTGCCGAGAAATAGTGTCGCAATTTTCTTGCTGTCATGAATACTCCATACGCCGTTTCTGATATTGCTGGTACCGCTGTTTTGAAGGCGATAATACTTCGCTAAATATACAGGCCTCTGAACTCCATGAAGCTTGCCTCTTCTTCTCTCTCTCGATCATTAGGGTCAGCTTGACCACTCCGAGGTGTGGCTGCGATGTACAGAGGAGAGGTTCCTTCTCTTTGGGCGCCACCAATTGGTGGTGTCGAAATTGCTCGCTTGAGGTTCTCGAAGGCTCTATCTGCTCTTCGTTCCATTGAAAATTTTCCCCTTGTTTGACATAGAACGGCAGCGCCTTTTCTCCCAGCCTCGCGACGAATCTGCTTAAAGCTGCGACTTCGCTCCGTTAACTGCTGTATCTCTTCATTTTGTTGGCTTTCAAGTAGTAACGATGGCCTCGTATTTTCTCGGGATTAGCTTCAATCCTCTTGTTTGACATTTCAAAACCCCGAGAAGTTCTCCTGCAAGAACTCCAAAAGAGCACTTTGTCGGGTTCAGTTTGAGGCAGAATTTGTCGAGGTTGTCGAAGGTTTCCTTCAAATCTTCGATCAGAGTCGAACCTTTCTTTGATGTTATTACGACATCGGCTGATGTAGACTTGCACATTTTTTCCAATCTATGTTGCTAAGCACTTCCGCATCATCCGCTGATATGTTGCTCCCCCGTTTCAGACTAAAGGGCATTGTTTTGTAGCCAAACACGCCATAAGGTGTGATGAACGCGGTCTTGGCTTCATTCTTCTTCTTTTAATCTTATCTCGTTATAAACTTAATATGCTGTCCAGAAGGAAAGACGTCGCATCCCGCTCGTGAGCCATGATTTGATCGATCCTTGGAGGGGAAAGTGATCCTTGGGACAATGTTTGTTGAGACACGTGAAGTCGATGCACATGCGAAGGACTATTGTGTGTTTTTTTGGCCACCATCACCGGGTTAGCTACCCATGTGGCTCAGAGATATTTCGATGAAACCGCATCTTGAGTCGATCTATTTCGTATAACATGGCTTGCGGCTAGGTTTCGGTAAACGCCGCAAAGGTTGCTTTATTGGTCTTGCGAGAGGATCCAAATTGAGGTGGTGCCGCAAGTTCCCGGGGTACTCCTGGCATGTCAGCTTGACACCATGCGAAGATTTTCCAATGCTCACGGAGGAAACTCGACGAGCGCGTTTTCCTATGCGACATCCATGTTTGCGGCAATGGACGTCGTTTTCTTTGATCCGTCGGGTGGATCTGTACCTCTTTGAATCCTTGGTTATATTGAAAGTTGGCTCTTTAGAAGATCTCCCTACCTGCAGCACATCATAATCAGTCAACCTTGGCGCCGCATATTCGCTTTGGTATCCCGAAAGTTTTCCGATAACGATGAAAATCTTGTCGCATTTATTTGATAACGCAAAACTTTCTTTGATTGCATAGGTCCCTTGGGCCTGTGCAACCTCCACAACAGAGTATGTATACCGTGCACTGCCATGAACCTGGTACACGCTCGTTCGTCCCAACAAAGCGTGATATTGCGACGGGAAATCGACAACTCGAACTCCAAATTCTCTATCCTGTAGTTTTCTGGTTCCAAACCGAACGTCGAGGTTGATCTTGCCCAACGGGTAACTTGGCTTCTTCCGGTGTGATCCCATGGAAACGTGTGTCGGTGGTTTCAGATTTGCTAGGGATATGTTCATCTTCCTCAATGTATCCGCACACATGAGGTTTGCCGCGCCATCTATGAAAACTCGACACGTCGAAACCAACATTATCGAAGGGTAAGATGAGTGGCTCATTGTCCCGGTCGGGAACTTGCTGCGGATGGTCCGCAATTGTGAAGCCGATGTCTCCCGACCAATTTAAGTACTCGACCGTTGGTGGAGGCATCTTTTCCGCCATGAACACTTGCCGCGAGATTACCTTCGCGCCTCCTCGTTTGATGGCTCCAGTCAATCATCGAGACCGCACCGTTAGAGTTGGGGTCAACATAAGGAGGTGGGTGTGGTGGCCGCGCCATTCTCGAGTCAGTGTCGATTTTCATTGTGACTGCGGGAGAGGTGGAAGGTGGATCTCGCTCCTTGGCTCCCGAGGGTTTCTGTTATTTGCTTGGGCGTTTGCAATTCCTGCTCGCAGCATTGCCTGAAAATTGCGGCAGTCTTTCTGGAGATGTCCCGACTGCCTCTTTCCATTGTTGTCGAGGTAAAGTGCATTTGACACGGACCGTTCATCATCTCCTCGGGGGACACGTAAGGTCTTTGAATCCTTGGTCCACTATTTTGCCTGTTGCCATGGAAATCACCTCTATTGTCGCCTTGTTGCTCATTACTCCTTTGATAATCATCTCGACTGTTTCCTCCAGGATTTCCTACCAGCGGATATATGCGTGAGCATCGTTGTTGTAGAACTCGCGAGAAAATCGCTTTCTATTTTGAAAATTTCGACCGCATCTTCCTCTCGCACCGTGTCGCTTGTTGTATATTGCGTCTTCTCCATCTCATTTATTGGCTATCTCCATGAGTGCCGATATGGTCTTAGGGTTAGTTCTCCCCAAGTCCTCGACGAAATCGCCTGCCGAATTCTCGCCATTTAACGCATCTATTGCCCTCTCGGTCGAGGTATATCTTCACGATTTATGATGTTCCACCGCTGTATGTATTTCCGCATCGACTCGTCATGTTTCTGTCGACATGCTCTCAACTCTTCCAATGACGTAGGTTTTTTGCGATCGGAAGTTTTTTACGAAGACGTCCTCGAAATTTTCCCACTTGTCGATGGAACTTGTGGTGGAGTTTCTTGATCCAAGATCTCGCGGCACCGCTCAAATGAACTTGGATACTTTGCATAGCTGTTGCTGTTCCTCCTACCAGCTTCACCATCTCGAGATAATCCACGAGCCAATCCTCTCGGGATCTTGCAAACCCATTAATTTCTTGAAATTTTCAGTAGTTTGAACCCTTTGGTACCTCGAGTTTTTCGAACTCTTCTCGTGAAGCGCACGTGAGCCCACACATATCTTCGTCGGCAACTTCTCGGTGAGTACCGACGCTCCCTTCTTTCTTTGTCGCGTCTCACCACCCTTACTTGACCGCCAGGTTCTTTGCTCCACTTGTTCTTGGTGGATCTTGAACCGTTGTAGCGGGTCGGGACTATTTTGCCTAGGATTTTCTTCTGGAGGCGTTGTTGCAAACGCCGTTCCCATTACTCCTCCTACTCCAGCCATCGCCATATTGAACAATGGTTCTCTCGGTTCCCCAGGAGGTGGTCTGGACGCCAAGATGTAAGCTTGTGTTGCCATGTAACCTGCGCCTCCGGCGTTTTTGGGATGATATTTCCTCTTTCGTCATCGACATAAAGGACATGTCAAGCAGATTTTGGATTATGTTTCCCTCTCCGCTTCGGGGTATGTTTTGCACTCAGACATTGCTCTCCTCCGAAGCTTCTCGTGACTCGTCTCCGAAGTTCTTGATTGTCGACTTAAATCTGCTCGTCGTCTGATGCGGAAGCTGCCTCTTTTCTTCTATTTAATGATGCTGTCTGTTTTTCCAACTCTCTGCTTACTCGAGAAAGTCTATATTGATATGCTTGTAGTTCTTGTGTAGTAGGCATGGTGGTCATTGGTTCAACTGATCCATGCCTTGAACCTATCCCCCCACGCCGCCAAGGGAGTTAGACTTTGTGCCGAGTTGAAGTCCCAGCATATTTAGTGTCATACATGTCCGAGATCGGGATCGACGATGGGATTTCCTGCAACTCGTCGAAAAGCCTCGACGTTTCTCGCCCGATCGCTCGTCTCATCGCATAACCGATGATATATGCATTGATTTTTGTCGGGGATTGGTGACACCATCAGTATAGAGTGGTGAAGACCTTTCCGATGGCAAAGAGATTTGAGCCGATGAAGTTGAAGCTGCTGACGCTTTCGAAAGTCGTCGTTGCAAAGGAGTGTCCGCGTACGACTCAAGGATGTGTTGTCGAGGATCTTAAGCGAGTCGCTTGCCTTGCTGCCACGGTTGCACATGGACGAAACCTCGTCACTCGACGAAAAGTTGGAATCGACCCGACGAAAATTCCGACGAGATCGTAACTTCGAGACTAGAGATCCTTGTTCACGCCAAATCGGAATTCTCCGAACGTCATGATGATGGGCCTCTCCGTATAGGCACATGTATCCATACGGGAGGGCGGTGAGGAATAAAATTGAAGAGATCAGTTTTTCTCCCTTGTTACCTCGATCCATCGCGTTGTTTGCTGTTGATGAAGTCGAAGATCTTGAACGTGCCATTGAGATCAGCTCTGCAACCCCTAATTCTTACTGACGGCGCTCAATTGACAAAGGATTAACTTGTCAATGCCTGCGGATTGTAGTCTAGGGTTTTGCTAGAAGTAGAGGGCAAGTAGATCTCGAAGGTTTAGCCGAAAAGGTGCTCGACTGAACTAGGGTTATGTTGACAGGAGATTCGATCCTTTCTTTGTCCCTCGACTCCCTTATATAGGAGGTGGAGCCGAGGGTTTCGTTTTGTACAAGTTGCAGGAGTCCGGACGGTTTCTAACTCATCCCGCTACATTACAAATAACACTTCCTATTACAACTCTAACTTTCCTTAATGTATCTTGGGCTTCCGAATCTTCTTATTCTTCGGGTAGTGGGCTCAATAAACCCCGGTACTATTCCTTCGCAGTCTATTTGCATGCCTATGTCAATCCTGGCCGTTAAAGATTCGTTACCTTTTTTGTACCTTTTTAAGAGAAGGCATATAGTACAACTTTATAGATAAAGCCACACCCAACCACAACATCTAGTTCAACACCGCACCAAAACACACACCACCATAGTCTAGACATAGATCAATCACCCATGATCAGGGCACACACGCTAAGGCTACCACCACCGGCGGAGCGTATGAAAGAAACTGGCCGCGCCCTTTCCAACACGAATGGTGGTAGGTGGCTGCTTGCACCTAGCTCAGCCCATCACAGATATGATGACCCAAATTCTCTTCTCCTTTCCCGCTCGATCACGTAAAACTGAACACTCTAATAGAGTTGTCAAAGGCCCGCTGCCCTCCATCAACAAAGATATTCGCATCTTCTCGTCGATCCTCCTCCTCACCCCTCAGTCCGCTCCTGCGCCTCGCACCACCGTGATCCCACGTCGTGCGCCATTGTTATTCCACCCGCCCGACGCCTAGATCCCCACCGTTGCATGCAATGACACAACAGTGAGCCACCAGCTCCCAGAAAATTTAGTTCTAAATTGGCTAATTTGTTTTTTGATTGAGAATTGGGATGCACCGGTAATTTTGGTGCCCAATGATCCAACGGATTGCTCATTTGATGCATTTTTTTATTTAGATACCAATGTGGAAACAAAGAAGATGCAATCATTTTTGAAGGAAAACAAGATGGAAAGGTTGTTGAATATGATGATATGGCTATAGTATCTTACATATGTTCTATATCTTACCATTTCTTAGGCATATTTTTTGTTTTCTACTGAATTTTCCTCTTGCATTTTGTTCATATGCTCCACCACTAGCTACCACAACAAGAAAGAGAAAGTTCAAGTCTAGTACACTTCAGCATGCCTTGGAGCCATTAATGCGACAGATATGCTAAGCTCCAACGCTAACTCGCGCGCGCAACCGCTTGACCTCGCCCCCTCGGAGGGCGTCCTCCATCATGACCGTCCTACCGTCCGACCAACACCCTCCAGCATCGCATGTATAAGGACATGTGAAAAAGGCATCAACGGGTGCCTGATAGCTTTCCTTGATAGTAAGCTTGTGACAGATGCTCCAAAGACCCAACATACACAAGGGTGTAGCTTATCAGACTCAGGGCCACCCCCCCCCCCAACTTTGTAGCTAGCTATGAAGGAATTGCTTTGAGCAACTTGAAGATTTTTTTGGGATTTTGCCCTCCAAATACTGTATTTTGCATTCCCGGAATATTCTATCAAGCTCCGCCACAGCCAAACACATGCTCTAAAGCAAACCAGAGCAATCAACGTAGGGGACATACATGCCTTTGCAGTGTAAGCGCTCCAAGTCCCATGCCCCAACAATGGTTCCACATAGTGTGAATTCTCTCGCTTGGTGGTCACATGAATCTCACCAAATCGCATTCGAAGAAAAATATGGTTGCAGCCCCTCTATTCCGCCCTGCAGGCGTACCATTTGATGGCCGTATCGATATGAAACTTGAGTATTAGATGGTATTTTTCCCCTAAGAAGTCGCACAAGAAAATTTTGATCTTGGGAGGGATTCGGTCCGCCTACACCTCCTTGGAAGTGTGTGACCGCCGCCTCGCGCGTAATTAATGTATACCGAAAGGCAGAGAAACCCCCGAGTTTTCAAGGGACCAGAGATCACATCATCCTCCATCAAAATTGGGAGTTCTTGGATCTTCCTACATAAGTTGTCCCAGTCCATCGCCTCCTGCAAGCCGAATTGTCCGCGGAAGCGTATCGCTGACCACCCGAGTCTCAAACACTATGATGAAAGGCATGTTAGAGCAGTTGGACATCCGTAGGAAACGCTCGCGTAGAGGTCCGGATTCCATCCACCAATCGAGCTAGAAATAGGTCCTCTTCCCCATGAGAACCGAATGTCTTGCTCCCAGCTTGGAATAACATTTTATCTTTTGGATGGAATTCTAGAATTGGGAGTCGTGAGTTGGAACTTCCCTAGAGAAGAGGTCCCTACCTCTCAGTGCTTTGCCTAGATAAGGTCCGGCCATACACCGTTGGAGTTTTGGTACAATTTCCAGATCCATTTAAGCATTAGGGAAATATTTATGAAACATGGTATTAAGGATTCCCAAACCACTAAACTCATTGGGTTTGCACACCGTCACCGCCCACGCAACCATGTGGTATTTCTGCTTATTCTTGACTCCTGCCCAAAGAAGCGGGGCCTATGTTTGTCCATGACATCATACGTGGCCAGATGGAGAGAGTACACACTCATAGGAAACATCGGGGGACTAGAGAGGCATGAGTTCATTAGTTCCAGCTGTTCTGCCAAAGCCAAAAATAACTCCTGCCATGGGTCAACCCTATGATGCAGCTTGTATGGGAGGAAGTCCCAGCCCGCCGTCCTAAGTGGACGATCATTAACCAGAACGCCCAGGTACTTCAAAAGGAATTGACCAAGCTTATAGCTAAGCAAGCTATCCACCCTTTTTTCTCCTTGTCCATGATCCCTATTACGAACACCTTTCTTTTTTCAAAATTGATCTTCAGTCCCAACATATTCTCAGAGCAAAGGTGAAGAAATTTGAAGTTCACGATTTCCTTCGTACTCTCTTTTGTGTTGTCGCATCTCTTCTATAGTCGCACAAGTCTCGTACGTGTTTAGATCGTATGGCTTTTAGGAGTGACTTGACTTGAATCTAGTTATTCCTTAGAAGTTTGAGAACTAGCAAAACCTTGTCACAGACTCCCGATAGGGCACACGGGCCACGCTCACACGGGTAACTAGGCCCCTAAATCCCAATAAAAAAACTTACGAAACTCAATCCTGACTAGTCTAGCACCAAATTTTACATCAGAAACAATTGCGCGCGTGCCAAAAACTCTCCAGTGTCCAAAATGTGATAACCTAATTTTTTTGGATTATTAATTAGTTTGAGTAAGCTAATATATAGCTTCTAATTACAGTTTCTTATAATCTCCATTGTTTAAACTAGCTGCTAATCTTTGCATGCAACAAAAAAATTATTTGAAACAAAACTTCTGTACTAGCAAAGTAAATAAATAGAAGTGTTTCCCTTTGTTTTAACTTGCAAATATGTTATTTTTTTAGCCTTACATGTTTATACTTGTAAGCTTATAAATATTTGAAGTTGTCCCGATTTCGGTGCGTGACACAAAGGAAGGTCTACTGTACTATCATCTCCGTTTTAAAGTAATTTTCGCGACTTTGTGTAACTATGAATGTGTCTACACGCGTTTAAATGAATAGATACATCCATATATAAAAATAGTCACGACACTTATTTTAAAACGTACAAATGAAAGAGAAAGGCAAGGAAGCACTCAAGGTTTTGATTCTCTGTATGTAGTTGACTAAACATGTTAAAAGCAGACGGCTAGATACCCTAGATAGGCCCCTCGTCAAAGTTCAAAAGAGCAGCATCCTCATGTTTCCGGGGGACGTAGACGACCTAGCAACAGTATAACATGCACCGTGCACGGCACTGAGATGCTAACCACCGGCAGGCGGCCGCCGGGTGTTGATGCGACCAGTAACGACGCGGCGCTATGCATGGCCTGTGACACTGGCACGACAGCGAGTGCATGCTTGGTGCCAAGCTTGGTAAATTTAACATTCAGCACGGTAGGGAACCGGGGGGACTCGTTTCTCCGTCGCCGCGCGCGTGGGCGTCTCTGTGTGATTTATGTCTTGGTTGGCACCATGAGGCATGTGAGTGCAGCTTACGACATGACCTGTGTCGTGGTATCGTCATGACATATGCCATAGGTTGGCTAATCGAAGTGGTTCCTAAGTGATTTCACGGCGGTATCCGGATACGGGTATGGGGACGAGTGACACGGTCGACGTACCCAGTTTCGAGGCCCTCCTGTGGAGGTAACACCTCTACTCCTGCTATGAGTGTATATGTAGACTACACAGTACAATGGTGCTTCTTGAGCTGTCCGGCTGCTCCCGGGAGGCTAAGGTAGACGAAGGTCTCTCTTCCAGTGGAAGCGCTAAGACTAGAATGAGTAAGGAGGATCGATCCCCCGCACGAGGGGGTAGCCCAGCTTATATAGGCACCGGCACTTTACATATAAGTCCCTATAGTCTAGTGGCCGGCGTGGCCCGGCTCCCGCTCCTTCCCGAGGCGTTGACGTCAGTAGCCGTTGAGCGTAGTGGCACATCCCATCCGCCTGCTCAGGTCAGTGGCGAGGTGGTGTCTCTGTCGCCATCATGTCCTGTAGCCGGTACGGACCGGCGTAGGCGATGATGGCCTTCCGCCGCGTGGCACTGTTGCTCCACAGTGCCCCGCGCTTTAGGGAGGTGAGGTCAGCGTGGACCTTTGAACCCGGACCACCTACCCGGTTCCTTTCCAAAGGGTAAGACTCGCGCAGCTCGAGTCGGTCTAAGGTACAACCCTGGCCGGATATGGCTGAAGTCGGCCCAGCTACGCCGCTGAAGGCCGTAGCCGCCGACCAGGGCTTGGGGAGCCGCCCGTTCCCCGAGGCAGCTCTGGCCATTACTCCAAACCTCGCCGGGCTGCTCCTCAGCCGGGCCTTGCCGCGAGCCGGCCGACCTGCCGGCCGCTCCGCGTCCACTGCCCTACCCGGCCTCTCCGACATTAGCCCCCGGCCGTGCTGTCCCGCGTCAAGAAGGACCTAGGCAGATTTTCCCGGCTTCTAGATATCTCTGCTGTATCTCGCGGTTCTCGGAGCTTCGATCGAGAATTTTCATTCAGCCGGCTGCGCCTCGTCCGCTCGCTTTGTCCGGCTTCCTCTAGCCGGACGCTTCTTCGCTTCGCAGCTTTTGCTTTTTTACAAGTGTTGATGACGCCTCCGTCTTGCTACAAGAGTTTGGGGCTTTGGATTACTCTCATCGTCCTAAGCTCGGGAAGCTTGGCGCCGAGTTTCCGCCACCTCGAGCCTGCGCCCCGACTTGACCGTTTCGACGGCTGGTCGGTGGCCGTTTCTTGCCTCGGTCATCGCTGCCTCTCCGGATCCGGTGCGGTCGTGGGCGATGTGGTGCGGCCGTTTCTGGTAACCGCCGCCGTCGTGGGGGGAAGTTATGGCGCAGTAAATCCCAGTCGTGGCCCACGATCGCCACGTGGCCGTGCAACTGGCGCGTCAGGCGGCTATAAATGCCCCTGGGAGCGGTACCGAGGCGCCCTTCTTCTTCCTCGCGCTCTCACTCCACTCCTCTTCGCTCAAGCGCTCCCGCACGCCATCACCTCTTCTTCGGTGACCTCCTGGCGAACTCCGGCGACCAGACGCGGCCGGACTCCTCCGCCGCCCGGCAGCCGTCCGCACGCCAAGCCAGCGCCACGGGGCCCCGCGTTTCAACGGTACGCTCATCGCCGCCGCATTCTCCCCCGGCGAGGAGCGGTTCTTCCTCGCCGTTCGGTCTCTCTTGGTCTTCTTCTTCCTCCTCTTCGTCAATGGCCTAGCCGAGCGGTTCTTGGAGAGGTTCGTACATGCGCGAGGATGACATCGCGCGGCTGGTGCGCCTTCGCCGGATTCCCCAGGAGGTGATCACGAGGGTGCCCGGCGAGGAGATCGAGCCCACGCCGGAACCCGGCGAACGTGTGGTCTTCGGAGCACACTTCGATCGAGGACTGGGCCTGCCGGCTTCGCATTTCTTTCGCCAGTTTCTCGACTTCTTCGGCTTGCAGCCTCACCACCTGCTGGCCAACGCCTGCGTCCTCCTCAGCCGCTATGTGGCCTTCATGGAGGGCTACGCCGTCTTGTGGCTGGACGTGGAGTTTTGGAGCCGGCTCTTCTACCTCAAGTCGCAGACGACTGAGGGCCATCTGAGGACCTGTGGCGCCGCCTCCATCTATCCCCGCACGGGTACGCCGTTTCCGAAGATTCCAACCGTGGATTCTGTGAAGAACTGGCAGATGTCGTTCTTCTACGTGCGGAACGACAACCCAGCCTTCGACCGGCTCAACCTGCCGGAATACAACCCGGTCGGCCGGACCAACTGGGGCCACAACGCCAAGACGGCGGGACCCGGATCGGAGGTAAGTCTTCTGTGGACTTCTTGGCAGAGTGCGTCTCGGGGGGCCGGTGATGACCCACAAGTATAGGGGGCGTATCATAGTACTTTCGGTAAATAAGAGTGTCGAACCCAACGAGGAGCAGAAGGTGTCGACAAGCAGTTTCGATGAAGGATTCACTGTAAATATCATAACATTGAATACTACTCAACAATAATTCACTACTAACATCTAGACTTCACCCATGTCCTCAAGAACTAAACGAACTAATTTCACGAGACATCATATGGAATACATTCAAGAGGTGATATGATGATGAATAACAATCTGAACATAAACCTGGTTCAATGGTTTCACTCAATAGCATCAATAACAAGTAGTAATTAACACCGGGAGAGTTTCCCCCATCAAACAATCAAGATCCAACCCAAATCGTTACAACGGTGACGAGGTGCATGGTGATGGCGGTGTAGATGCTGGAGATGATGATGATGATGATGATGATGGAGATGATGTCCAACCTCGAAGACGATGGCGATGGCGCGATTTCCTCCGGGAGGAATTTCCTGCGGGATTCCTCGTCCCGCCGAGAGCTCTTTCTCTCGGTAATTCTCCGCCCCGTAGGCGGTCAGAATCTTCGTGAGGTACCCTTCCGGGCTTAGGCTTTCGGACGAAGGAGTACGCGAGAAAAAGGAGGCGAGAGGGGCTCGGGGCCCCACACAACATGGTGGCGCGGCCAGTGCTGCTGGGCCGCGCCGCCCTCGTTGTTCGTGCCCACCTTGGGTCCAGCCTGGCTCCCCTTTCCGGGGCTTCCTTCGTCATCTGAAAAATAGGAATTCTACGTGTAATTTCCTTCCACAGTTGATCTTCCGAAATATTGCGTTCTGACGGTGCTTTTCCAGCAGAATCCTGTCTCCGGTGCTTGATCCTCCAATAATGATGAAACATGCAAAATAGATGAAATAACATAAGTATTGTGTCCCAATATGAAATATAACAATGAATAACAGCAAATTATGATATAAAATAGTGATGCAAATTGGACGTATCAACTCCCCCCAAGCTTAGACCTCGCTTGTCCCCAAGCGAAACTGATCTCAATAAACAAGACCACATGTTTATGGAGTGAAGAGTCGATAAATAAAATACTGACAAGAAGCATCATATTGATTCACACAAGACATTCTAGTAAACATTCTTCATATAACTCAACTTGAAATAAGTAAAGAGAGATCACAAATAAAGTGCATAGGAAATCATAGATGGTTATGGCAAACTTTGTTCTTGGTCGGAGAACTACGGATTGTTCTTATTTAATAAGCAAAGCTTTCATATTAGAATCTATATAGCAGGGCTTTCGTTCTTAATCATACAATCTTCTCATAATCATTGATAACTTTCAAAGTCATATTCATTCGTATAAAATTTGTACTAAACAAGAAAGTATAAAAAAGACATGATTAACTAAATCATAGCATAAATGATTGGTTCACAAATAACTCAATTGCTTGCTTGAGATAGAGGGAATAGGTTTACCGACTCAACATAAATACAAGATAGGCCCTTCGCAGAGGGGAGCAGGGATTAAATCACAAAATAGAGCTTTTCAAGTTTTGAAATCATATAAAGAGCATAAAAGTAAGATTTGAGCGGTGTTTGTTGTTGTCAACGAATGGTAGCGGGCACTCTAACCCCCTTGCCAAACGAACCTTCCAAGAGCGGCTCCCATGAGGGACGGCATCTCTACCAGGAAGGTAGATCATCCCCCTTCTCTTTTGTTTACACATGTATTTTAGTTTTATTATGGATGACACTCCCCCCATCCTTGGCTTTCAATCCATGGCTAACCGAATCCTCTAGTGCCTTCCAACATTCACATGCCATGGAGGAGTGTCCATTGCAAAATTAAGTTGCTTACCGATAAATCAGGAGTAAAACATGTGAAGAGAATTATTAATGGAAGAATTAATGGGAACCCCGCAAGCTGCACTTTCGTAGGACAAAATTATTGGATAAGCTAGATGTGCCACTAGTCCATTGGTGAAAGTCCTCCTCCAACAAGATTGAAATATAAAACACCATACTTCCTCATGAGCTATAAAACATCGAGCACAAATAAGGAGTAGTATAGTTTAAATTATTTAAAAGGTAACACATGAAGTATTTACTTGGAAAGGCGCGTAAAATACCATGTAGTAGGTAGGTATGGTGGACAAATGACATGAGTTTACCTGTTATGGATGTACGAGAAGCATTCCCTCTCATTACAGGTCTTTGGCTAGCAAGGTTTGAGGCAAGCATAAAGGTTGAAGGAAACAAACAAATATACATATGATAGAAACAATCATGCATCTTTCTATAAGCACAAGCAATTTTAACTTCTGTATACTAAACTCATTAGCACAGAGATAATAGAGTAATATATCTAAGTGTATTTCTCTTCTAGTTAAACATCAGTGGTGTTGTTGCTATTGACCAATGCTAAGTTTGCTAAACCAAATAGATTTACTTGATGCTCCCAAAGTGATATCAATACTAATGTCAAGAGCAATCATATGATGGAGATTGCAAACTAAAATAAGGTGTGCAAAAAGTAAATGATAAGACTTCTCATTAATATTCCATAACGATAACTCACACCAACGGATACATAGATAACCAACTAAGAGAGATACTTCCACATTGCATACTATCCCATATGATAACTTCCCTACTCATGATATGACACTACTTGATAGTAAAAGATAAAGGTAGTGATGATGTGATACCGCGGCACTCCCCAAGCTTGGAACAAACCAAGGGATGCCAATACCGATGATGAATTACTTCCCTTCGGTGATGATGGTGATGATTCTTCTCGACAAGCTTCTTAACAAGCTCCTTGAAATCTTCAATCTCATAGGTGAGGTTGCGAATCAGTTCCGAGTTGTGCTCAACGCGGCTCATAATCATGTCGGGTGGTGAATCCCAACTCCTAGAGTTGTTTCCCCATCCTTCAGCTTCAGATTTCTTCTCTCCTGCAATGTTAGAACGATCTATATCCCAACCACTTGGCAACACTACCTTGGGGGTTTTTTCAGTTTGACGATCGTAGATTAGGTTGCGAAAAGGGCGGTAATTGCCCTGAGAAGATGTCCTGGAGCCAAGTAATGACGTGGAACTGCTCCTCCCAGAGCGATTCGTGCACTCCCTCTTGTGTTGATGGATTTGATATCACGCCAATGCTTGCAATGGTGGCACGCGGGTGTACTCAAGGAACCTCCTCCACTTCTTCCTCATCCTCACTTGCGCTTTCCTTCAGCTCCGGGTCTTGAATATCTTCCTCCAAAGGTCCCTTGTCCTTGTTGTTGGAGACCATGGTGTTTCTAGATCAAATCTGGCGGAAAACAGCTCGAAACAAAAACACGACGAGAAAACGATATACCTCCAGGGGTCCGGGGATTATATAGCAAATATTTTTATAACAAAAGGAAGGGGTTCCACAGTCGAACAAGAGTTATGTAACAACGAGGCGTGTCATCATAGGCCGCGCGGCCAGGCTGGGGCCCGCGTCGGCCCATGTGGGCATGCTCTCAAGGCTCTCCACTCCTGCTCGATCCCGTAATCTTTCATATTTTCCAAAAACAGCAGAAAATATTGTTCGAAAAGCTAAACGCGGACTTTTATTACCTGCAGTACTGCTACCTATTCAAAGTCGAGTTCGGGCGGACTGTCAATTTGTCCTCTTTGATGAAAGCTCTCCTGTGTTTCCACTTGGATAATATCAACATCAACATTATAAGAATCACCTGATGAGATATAATGTTTGAGTCTTTGTCCATTCACCACTTGCGTAGCATTGCCTTGGAGAGAGCTAATTTTAATTGCTCCTAAACGATACACCTCCTCAACAACATATGGTCCTTCCCACTTCGAGAGTAATTTCCCTGCAAAGACGAGACCGATATAATAGGACTTTATCCCCAATATTAAACTCTCTTTTGATGATCCTTCTATCATGCCATTTCTTAACTTTTTCTTTAGAGAGTTTAGCATTTTCATAAGCTTCTCTTCTCCATTCATCTAGAGAACTTAATTGTAGCAACTCTTATTACCGGCTAGTTTCGATCTTTATTTAGTTCTCTAACAGCCCAATAAGCTTGTGCTCTAGTTCTAAAGGTAAATGACAAGCTTTTCCATAAACCATTTTATAAGGTGATACCCATGGGATTTTTATAAGCAGCTCTATAAGCCCATAGTGCTTCCTTCAATTTACTAGCCCAATTCTTTCTAGATTTATTAACGGTCTTTCCCAAAATAGATTTAATCTCTATATTTGATAATTCTACTTGACCACTAGTTTGAGGGTGATAAGCGGAAGCAATTCTATGATTAATACCATACTTAGCAAGAGTTTTTCTAAACCTCCATGAATAAAATGAGAACCTCCATCACTCATAATATATCTAGGTACTCAAATCTAGAAAATAATATCTGAAAAGCATTTTTAAAGAGGTCTCACCATCAGCACTCTTTGTAGGTATAGTCACCCATTTGGTAACATAATCGACAACGACAAGTATATGAGTGTTCTTCTGATGAAGGGAAAGGACCCATGAAGTCGAACCTCAACAATCGAATGGTTCAATAACAAGAGTATAATTCATAGGCATTTCATTGCGTCTAGAGATATTACCAACTCTTTGACATTCATCACAAGATAAAATAAACTTCCTTGCATCTTGAAAAGTGTTGGCCAATAAAAACCTGATTGCAGAACCTTTTGTGCAGTTCTTCTCCAGCGTGATGTCCTCCACAAACACTACCATGACATTTACTCAATATTCCTGTTGTTCATATTCAGAACACATCTTCGCATAATACCATCCACTCCTTCTTTATATAGGTGTGGGTCATCCTGCCAAAAATAATGCCTCAAGTCATAAAAGAATTTCCTCCTTTGGTGAGCTGAAAAGGTAGCAAATACTTCCAAACAATAAAGTTAGCATAATCTGCATACCAAGGTCTCGCGAGCCCACCTTTATTACAGCCAATTGTTCATTTGGAAAACTATCATTAACAGGAACAGATCATAAGCAATATTTTCCAATCTAGACAAATTATCAGCAACATGATTATCAGCACATTTCCTATCTATAATATGTAAATCAAATTCTTGCAAAAGAAGTACCCATCTAATAAGCCTTGGCTTAGCATCTTTCTTTGTCATAAGGTATCTAATTGCAGCATGATCAGTATGAATCGTGACCTTTGAATCAACAATATAGGGTCTAAACTTGTCACAAGCAAAGACTACAGCTAACAATTCCTTTTCAGTTGTAGCATAATTTCTTTGAGCAGCATCATGAGTCTTACTAGCATAATGAATAACATTTAATTTCCCCGGCAACGGCGCCAGAAAAAGTGCTTGATGCGCGCAGATGTACACGTCCGTTGGGAACCCCAAGAGGAAGGTATGATGCGCACAAGTGGCAAGTTTTCCCTCATAAAGAAACCAAGGTTTAATCGAACCAGTAGGGGACAAGAAGCACGTTGAAGGTTGATGGTGGCGAAATGTGATGCGGCGTAACAACAGGGATTCCGGCGCCAACGTGGAATCCGCACAACAAAACCAAAGTACTTTGCCCCAACGAACAGTATTGAGGTTGTCAATCTCACCTATTGTCAGAAGCAAGGATTAAACGTAACGAGTGGAAGATGATTGTTTGCAAGAAAAACAGGAAACACAATTGCAGTAGATTGTATGCTATGTAAAGAATAGGACCGGGTCCACAGGTCCACTAGAGGTGTCTCTCCCATAAGATAAAGCATGTTGGTGAACAAATTACAGTCGGCAAATGACAAATAAAGAAGGCATAACAATGCATATACATGATATGATAAATATAGTGAGATTTAATCCGGGCATTACGACAAAGTACATAGACCGCCATCCAACTGCATCTATGCCTAAAAAGTCCACCTTCAAACCCCATTCAGTATTAAGTTGCTAAGCAACAGACAATTGCATTAAGTATGGTGCGTAATGTAATCAACAACTACATCCTTAGACATAGAATCAATGTTTTATCCCTAGTGGCAACAGCACATCACAA
Source organism: Lolium multiflorum (assembly GCA_030979885.1). NCBI lineage: Eukaryota > Viridiplantae > Streptophyta > Magnoliopsida > Poales > Poaceae > Lolium > Lolium multiflorum. The sequence continues at coordinate 3,741 of JAUUTY010000640.1, read as the reverse complement.
CCTTAGAACTCACACCGTCCCAAAGTCAATGAAGTTGAGCCCTGCTTTGAACCCACTATCACATAAATACTCTCTGGAGTTAAGAGCAGTAACCCTGGCCGAGCCTACGCACAACGGAGAGCATGCAAGATCATAAACAACACATAAACAAGTTAGATTGATAATCACCATAACATAGTATTCTCTATCCATCGGATCCCGACAAACACAACATATAGTATTACAGATAGATGATCTGATCATGTTAGGCAGCTCACAAGATCCAACAATGAAGCACAATTAGGAGAAGACGACTATCTAGCTACTGCTATGGACCCATGGTCCAGGGGTGAACTACTCACTCATCACTCCGGAGGCGATCATGGCGATGAAGAGTCCTCCTAGAGATGAATCCCCTCCGGCAAATGGTGCCGAGGCGATCTCCTCGAATGTCCTCGAGATGGGATTCGCGGGCGGAGGCATCTCTAGAAGGTTTTCCGTATCGTGGCTCTCAGTACATTTCATGACGGAGGCTTTAAGTAGGCGAAGGGTAGGTCAAGTGGCGCGCGCGAGGGCCCACACCATGTGCCGGCGCGCTGTGGCCCGGCCGCCGCTTCTATGCAGGGCACCGTGGCCCCACTTCCTTCCCCCTTCGGTCTTCCTCTGGAAGCTCCGTGCAAAAATAGGACCCCGCGAAGATTTCGTCCGATCTTCCCGAGAATATTTCTACTAGACGAAACCAAAAACAGCAAAACACAGCAACTGTCCTTTCGGCATCTTGTTAATAGGTTAGTTCCGTAAAATGCATAAAATGACATATATAATGCATAAAACATGTAGGTATCATCAATAAAGTAGCATGGAACATAAGAAATTATCGTATACGTTGAGACGTATCACGCCTACAGCAAAATCACTAGCATCACATATAATTTCAAAAGGCAAATTCCAATCAGAAGGTTCAACTATAGGAGCAGTTTTTTGTTATGGCTTTCTTTAGAGTTTCAAAAGTTTCCTTACAATCATCATCAAAAACAAAAGGTACATCTTTTGAAGAAGATTAGTAAGAGGCTTTGAAATCTGGGAGAAATCTTTAATAAATCTCCTATAAAACCCAGCATGTGACCAAGAACACTACGAATACCTTTAACATCCCTGGGATAGGGCATCTTCTCAATTGCTTCAACTTTAGCTCTATCAACCTCAATACCTCTCTCGGAAATTTTATGTCCCAATACAATTCCTTCATTAACCATCAAGTGGCATTTCTCCCAATTAAGAACAAGGTTAGTTTCTTCAAAACATCTCTACAAAACTTTATCGAGGTTCTCGCAAGCAATTATCAAAAGAATTTACACACAAAAATCATCCATGAACACCTCAACAATACTTTCGCAACATGAAAAATAGCATACATGCATCTTTGAAAAGTAGCAAGGAGCATTACATAAACTAAAAGGCATACGCTATAAGCATAAGTTCCATAAGGACATAAATGTGGTTTTCTTGATCTTTAGCTTTAACAACAATTTGTGAAAAACCAATAATAACCATCAAGAAAGCAAAAGTGCGTATTTTTAGATAACCTTTCTAACATTTGATCAATAAATGGTAAAGGGTAATGATCTTTCTTAGTAACTTTATTAACTTTTCTAAAATCAATGCACATTCTATACCCTACAACTACTCTTTGAGGGATAAGCTCATCATTATAATTAGGCACAACAGTCATTCCTCCTTTCTTAGAACACAATGCACAGGACTAACCCATCTACTATCAGCAATAGGATATCTTCAAGAAGTTTTAATACCTCATTCCTTACCACCTCCTTCATCTTCGGAATTAGACGATGCTGATGTTCAACAACAAGCTTTGCATCATCTTCCATATTAATAGCATGTTGGCAAATAGAAGGAGAAATCCTTTTCAAATCATCAAGAGTTTAGCCAATAGCTCCTCGGTGTTTCTTCAATATTTCCAATAACCTTTCTTCCTAAATCTCTGAAGCTTATAACTAATAATAACAGGATATATTTTCTTATCATCAATATGAGCATATTTAAGATTACTGTAAAGGCTTTAAATCAAAAACAGGATCTTCCTTTGGTGGCGGTGTTGTACCCAAATCTTCCACCGGTAAATCATGCTTGATAATAGGTTGGCGAAGAAAAATTTCCTCAAGCTCATCTCTTTCTTTCCTAAAAACTTCACTCTCGCTATTCTCCAAATGTTGCTGCAAAGAATTATTAGGAACAAGAACAATAGATGCACACTGCTCCATTTTAAATCATCATTAGGCAAATCAGCTTTATAAGGAGTTTTTGCAAATTTAGAGAAGTTAAACTCATAAGATTCACCAGCAAATTTAGTCAAAATTTTCTCTTTCTTGCAATCTATAATAGCCCCACAAGTATTTAGAAAAGGTCTACCAAAATGATAGGACAAGTCTTACTAGCAGCAGAACCAAGTACCAAAAAGTCAACAGGATATTTAATCTTACCACATAGAACTTCCACATCTCGAACAATACCAATTGAAGAAATAGTTTCTCTATTAGCCAGCTGAATAACCACACGTCTCCGACGTCTCGATAATTTCTTATGTTCCATGCTACTTTATTGATGATACCTACATGTTTTATGCACATTATATGTCGTATTTACGATTTTCCGGAACTATCCTATTAACAAGATGCCGAAGTGCCAAATCCTGTTTTCTGCGTTTTTTGTTTCATAAATCCTAGTAACGAAATATTCTCGGAATTGACGAACAACGCCTGTGTTCCTATTTCGTCCTGGGCTATCCGTAACACCCGAGAGCCACTGCAGAGAGGCCCCGCGGGCCCTGCATCACTGCAGGGCGCGGCCAGGGTCGCCCGCGCCACCCTATGGTGTGGTCGCCCTTCGCCCCTCCGACGCTGCCCTTTCGCCTATATAGAGCCCCTGCATCGAAAACCCTTGCGGAGAAGCCACTGCACGCCGGAACCTTCCGCAGCCGCCGTCATCGCGAAGCCAAGATCCTGGGACAGGAGTCCCTCGCTCCGGCACTCCGCCGGACGGGAAGTGCTCCCTAAGGCTTCTCCATCGACACGCTGCCATCTCCACCGGGCCATCTTCATCACCGCTCGTTTCTCCCATGAAGACAGAAGTTCTCCATTGAGGCTCCTGGCTGTACTCTAGGGCCATGTGGTTAATCTCTCTCCTATGTGTTTCAATACAATAATCTGAGCTGCCTTCCATGATTGAGATTCATATGAGTTTTGTATCAGTACTATCTATGTGCTACTCTAGCAAAGTTATTAAAGTAGTTCTATTCCTCCTGCACGTGTGTAAAGGTGACAGTGTGTGTGCACCGTGTTAGTACTTGGTTTATGCTATGATCATGATCTCTTGGAGATTGCGAAGTTAACTATTGCTATGATAATATTGATGTGATCTATTCCTCCTACATATGCATGAAGGTGACAGTGTGCATGCTATGCTAGTACTTGGTTTAGTCTTTTGATCTATCTTACACTAAAGGTTACTAAAATAGGAGCATTATTGTGGAGCTTGTTAACTCCGGCATTGAGGGTTCGTGTAATCCTACGCAATGTGTTCATCATCCAACAAAAGTGTAGAGTATGCATTTATCTATTCTGCTATGTGATCAATGTTGAGAGTGTCCACTAGTGAAAGTCTATTCCCTAGGCCTTGTTCAAATACTTATCATCGCTATATCGTTTTATTCACAGCATTAATGGTCACATTATCGCTTGTTTA